>PVJH01034271.1:0-20833 GCA_004026705.1 Nesogale talazaci | reverse complement strand
TTCTTTTGCTTCTTATACTCAAAGAACACTGAAGAGAAACACGATTTGAGTTCCTTGAGGATGCCCACACTGTCTTTTTGATAGTCAAACTCAAAGTGTGCAGAAATCTTCGGGGAAAGGTTAGGGAAATGGAAACAGAAGTCCCAAGATCTAAATGTAGGTTATGCCAATAAACGATTGCTTCAAATTTGATAATTTTGTTTAACAAACTTTCAATATTTTGTTGCAATTCTTTTGGACTTGTGTGTGTGCGTGCACAATTTCCTGCTACTTGTTTTCTATCTCCTCTCTTCCTAAAACTACTATTGATTAAATTTTGCGTTTTTCTCTTCCACTCCATATGTTTTTATCTTTTGCATGACTTTATAAGTAAGAGTCTTTCGCTTACAACTTTTTGAGTGATCTTTTAAAAATCCATTTATTTTAGGTTTAATGTCTAATACCTATCTACCTTACATTCCTTTTTCTTTTTACAGATTCTATTTCTGAGATGAAACATCTTATCTCTCTAAGATGTTAATTTTAGTTTAGTTTTCTAAGATTTTCTGCTCTCTGTATTGTCTCTGTTTCTTTGAGATCATTCTCTCCACCCCACCACCACCCCCTCTGTGTCTATGTATGTGGTTTCTATCTTCCATGCTAAAGGCTTTTCCTCAAATGCCTGGTGATCCTTGGTAGTCTATTCACATTTTAAAATGGAATTTCTTTTAAGGCTTATTAGCTGCTAGGTTTCACTATAGATGACTGGGCAGGAACCCAAACTTTTCAGTGGAAGTATGCCAATTGTCAATACAGGCAGTTCTCATTTTGCATGTTTCCAATATGCATGAATTTCCGTTTCCATGGTTTAGTTAAATAACACAATTCCCCTAAGAGCATAGTTCAAATTTCATATATTAACTATGAGTAATTGCATAAAGTACAAACTTGGCTGCTGGCTCTTTAGTCCACAAATCACTATGTAAACAGCAGGTGCACAGACAGGTCATATCGCTACGTCTGTTGGCGATTGGCGACTATATGCCCAGTTCACACATACACCCCCGGTGATCAACCCGCATGACAGTCAACAAAAGCAGATCATTGAGAGGTAATTTGATAGTAACCATAAAAGTGTACGAAAAAAAATGAAAAGTCAAAGTGAGGGAAGTAAAATTGAGCATAATTTGATCATGGAAAATTTCAAAGTGAAGTTAGGGCAAGAACTAGACCTACGTAACCCTAGGATGTGAACAATACAGGAAAAAATTCAATGAACCTTACAAACAAACAAACAAGGTAAAGTCACCTCTTATAGTTAAGATTTCATTAGGAACAGAAAACTGTTTATGGTTAAGATGCTTCCTCCTATTTTGGATTTTTAAAAATGTGTTAGTCTTTGGGCTGAGCCCCAGTGACCTAGTGGTTGACTGCGGGACTGCGGCCCATTGGCTTGACGGTTCAAATCCAGCAGCAGCAAGGCTGGGCCTCCCACTCCCACCAGAGGGCAGTGATGCCAAAAACAAACAAAAAATTGTTAGTCTTTATTGGTAATTGTAATCTATGTACTTTGATGTGACTTTAGTTATTTTTTTTACTTCATAATTTTCTTTATTTAGAGCTTATTTAAACATACGTGTACAGGGGCCACGACAATAAAGGTTGGATTTTGATAGTTAAAATTATAGGTTAACATCATTAGGCTGGGCTGAGCCCCGGTGGCATAGTGGTTGTGTGCAGGACTGCGGCCCACTGGATTGGTGGTTCAAATCCAGCAGCAGCTCTCTAAGAGCAAGGCTGGGCCTCCTCCTCCCAGCAGAGGGCAGTGATTTCCCCCCCCAAAAAACAAAACAAAACAAAATTAAATTAGGCTGATCCCCGGTGGCGTAGTGGTGGAGTGCGGGACTGCAGCCCACAGGGTTGACGGTTCAAACCCAGCAGCAGCTCTCCAGGAGCAAGGCTGGGCTTCCTACTCCCACCAGAGCAGTAGTAATGTCACACACACACACACACACACAAACATCAGTAGGTCATGAAGTTCAGAGGATAACAGGCCATTGATCATTTTTCCTCATGTGACCTGATGCCAATTAGTTAAAAGGAGAATTTTCATTCTGGGAGCTTGACCTGCATCCCATATATAAGGATGTTCTATCAAAGCATGCAATCTCCAGCTGCTTCCAATTATCCTCTTCTGATCACCGGTTCTTGGAATGTGAACAAGCAGTCTGCTGTTTTACCTGCAGGTGTTGGGACTCTGCAGATAACACAGCCATGTGAGTCAGCAGCCTGATTGTGGAGCCCATATATCCTGGCAGGCACATTAGTCAGAAGAATACTTTAGTCTGACTTGTGGAACTAACACTACACTCTCTCCAATACTGGGGGCTCATACACCTATCACAAACCACCCATACATCCATTATTTCAAGCACTCCTGAACATTTATGCCCCCGATCATTCTCAAAAGACTTGCTTTCAACTTGAGCCCCTCCTTCCTTGTTCCCTCCTCCCCCATGAATCCTCGATAATTTATAAATTACTATCGTGTCACATCTTATACCATGCTAAATCTTCCTTCACTCACTTCTCCACTGTCCGTCCCCCAGGGAGGAGGTTATATGTAGATCCTATTTTGGATTCTATAGTCCTGTTTGTGTGGTTTTTTAAAAATCAGTTTGGCTAATATTCAGACCAGATTATTAAAACTAGTCACCTTTTTGGAAGAAAATGGCAATGACAGAGAGACTGCCAGTATGACTTGATCAATGCTCCAATATCGGGCAAAGCTTTTAAGCACATAGTAGGATGCTTCGGAGAGATTTCCCCCCAGAGTTCAAAGATAGTGAATGCAGGGGTTATGCTGATCATCAACCATTTAATGTTGATACAACTTTTTGAAAGGTGAGCCTTTGTGACAAAAGATGATGGATCATGAAGCAGCCAGAATGGAGACTCTTGATATGCAGCCAGGGAAACACGGTGAAGGCAAACGTATTGACATCAATAAGGAAAGTCATTGTGACTAAAAGGATGAAAATATCCCGGAGGAAGTAACACTGGCAAAAAAAAAAAAAAAAACCTTCACATTAAAGGCACTCCTATTTTGCCCCCACAAGATTGAAAGTGTGGGGGGCGGGGGGGGGGACATATTCAAAGCTGACTTAAATGTGGCTTGTTGTTGCTGCATGCCATTAAGCTGGCTCATGTTCAACTGAACGAAACAGGAGCTGATCCTGTGTCATCCTCACAACGGTGGTGCCCCCCGGGCCTTTCCTCGGAAGGTTTCCTCTTGGTGCCTACCCTCTCTTCCTCCAGGCATGGAGTTCTTCCCCGGGGACTGGTCTCTCCGGATAATATCACCAATGCATGCGAGAGGAAGCACCACCATCTTCCCTCCCGAGGAACATTCTGGCTGGTTTTTGTCGTTATTTTTGAGTACAGGTTAAGGTGGTTTATTACACTGTCGCTTTCCTATGCCATTTTCTGCTCCGTGTTGTTTTGGCACAGGCTCTTTATCTGTTTCCTCTCGTTCTCTTCATCTTTTTTCACTGGTCCAGCTGCATCACTATTCCCCTCCGATTCATCTTGACGATCAGATCACATTTTTTTATCCTGAAACTGTCCTTTTCCATTAGCTGCCCCACTGTCTTTCTCTTTCCCTTTCCTTTAAATTTGCCATCTTTCCATCTCCATTTGTCCAGGGATTCTTGTTGATCTTCCATGACTTTTTTCAGTGCTACTTTCTCCACTTGCCCTTCTTGTACTTTCCACATCACTTTTCTGGTTTTTCATTGTAGTTACTTGTTATGTGCTCTTTGGCTTTACCCGGTACTTCTTTAACTTTCTCTTTCAATGGAATTACTGCCTCTTTGGCTCTGCTCGCAAAGTCTACCCATTTAATTTCTCCGTGACTTGTGGAAAGGATGTGCAAATCCTCTCTACAGGCCTGAGCATCCAGGCCGCCCCCAAACATCAGCAAGCAGCTCACCTTTCCTTCTAGAGAGTTCATTTCCCCAGCTCCTGCTTACTTCCTGCTTGCTCTTGCTTAGCTCAGAATTGAGCCTCCACTTTATTTTGCTTGCTTTCTTCATTTTTTTCAGCAAAACAATCATCCTTGAAAAGTGCAAGCAGGTTTGGGTCTTCATATTTCTGGACAGGGGTCTCTACAAACCTCTTAGCAAATTTAGTTCTCTCAATCACAACAGATAGTGATTCCTTAAATGCTCTGTGCAATGTTCTTTTCATGTGAATATTTAATATTTCACCTTTGTCCCCAAACTATTCTTTTATGTCTTCAAAAGCTGCCATCTTAATAGTCATCATTCACTTCCGGGAGGAGTTTGCTTGGAAATCTTCTGATTTTCGTTTTATTTTTACTTTTCCCCCATGAGCTCTGTGTTTGATTTGCTCACTGTTTCTAGAACGATATTCAAGTCTGTTGTTAGATAGTTTAATCTGTTGAATTCTGTCATTATCTTAAATGGTATCCACTGTGTGTTCCTCCAATACAGATGTTTTTGCACTTCTGGCATCCATAGTACTTCCCCAGTATGGTCATTTAAATGTATCAGTTCTTCCTCTAAGTTGCCTGATTCATTGTGGCCCTTTCATGTGTATGAGGCGATTGACAAGCTTAGGTACACCTGAGCCCTCAAAGTGACATTTTGTTGCTCTTTAATACTTTAAATAGTTCTTTTGCAGCAAATTTGCCTAATAAATCATTTGATTTCTTGACTGTTGCTTCTGTAAGCATGAATTGGGGGTTCAAGTAAAATGAACTCCTTGACAACTTCAATTCATTCTCTGCTTATTGTGATGCTACTTAATTTGAATCAAACATGAGGACTTTTGCTTTCTTTACATTGAATTGGAATTTATACTGGCTTGAATCTTTATTATAAAACTTTGCTTTACATGCTACTCTTTGAAATGTTCTCTTCATCTCATTTACTCCATCATCTCTTCTAAGCACTTTAGCAAGAATAGGTGTCAGTCTCTTCTGACATCCATGCTGGTCTCCCCCCACCCCACCTGCCTTTTTAAGGACCTTTCCATTATATGATATTTTGATGTCCAGTCTGTTCTTGAGATGGCCTCTGAAGTCAGGTGGGACATTTTCTAGGTCATATTTTAGTTCTACTCAACATGTTCTATTTTTCTTCAGCTTCATCAGAAACTTGCATTTGAGCAATTCATGATCTGTTCCACATTAAGTCTTTGGGCTTTTTTTTCCGCTACTGATATTGCACTTCCGCATTGTCTCCTCTCAAAGATGTAGTCAATTTGACTCTGCAGCCCATCTGGCAAGTTCCATCATTTAGAATATGAAAATACCATGCCAAGGCACAGAGAGGATGCTCACCCCACATTGTGAGTTACATGAAGACAAGCACTGCCCCCCATAAAAAAGCACCCTCCAAAAAAAAGCCCTCTTGATAAGTTTTATATTAGAAAAGACACTCTCATTTTCAATATCACTTATGTGTTCAATTACAACATATTAAATGAATCTTAATTTTAGCATTATCCTCTGTTCTTAAGTTTTGAAATTTTGACACCCCCAAAAAGTTCCTAAACCAATTGTACTCCCCCCCCCAATTGATTATTAAGATCATTTTGCACAGTTCCACTTTCCACAGAAACTGCATGGCCTCGCATTGCTGTACAAGGCTAAGCCTGCCTATATCTACAGAGTTTTTCTCTGGACCATTCAATTTCACTGACGTGCAATCCTCTAATCTCATTCCTGGTGACTGTGTATCTGGCTATTGGCACTGTTGGAGCTGAGTGGTATAAGAGTTCTGAAGGCGCCACCATCGAAGGGGCCATCAAAGTCAAATGGTTTTCAAATGGTACCAGTAGCTTGCCTTGTGCCCAATATTCCCCAAAGCAAAAATCTTTCTGCATCCATTTATCCAAGAAATAAGTTCCTGATATGGCGCTGTTCAATATTCGATCTCCTGAAGAAATCACTGGCGTTGTGGGTGCTATAGCAAAGTGTGATGAAGAAGCCAGATGGTGCCCTGTTATCAGAAAGTATAGCATCTGGGGTCTTAAAGGCTTATCTTCAAACGAGCAGCTATTTAAGTGAGGTGTCAACTAAGTGCACGTAACATGGAACTAAGAAGCACACCAGTCTGTGTAACCCAAAGATTTTGAATAATAAAACGCAAATCCAAAGGAGAGAATGGTATCAGAGCTTAAACTGTGAACACCTGGTTTGCATAAGGCTAGGGATGCTACTGGAGGCCTCAAATCCATTTGCTGGATCCCCACATGCAGTAGCCTCTAGTGATTCCCCCCAGAGCACAATGCAGGCATGTGAGTAGCCGCGCTACCAGGCAGGGGCATCGAAAAGTGGGTTGCCGTGGACCACATGTGAGACCTTATGATTGGATTTTTCTTTCGTCCTTTTTGGAGTGGTTTCATTTGTAATGTTTTCTGCTTGTTGCTTGATGGAGGTTGTTCTGTTTCAGCATTGCTGTTGCACATTTTGCCTGTCTTGCTTATTTGCCTCCTGTTCAGGCTTTGTGTAGTTTTCTATAGATGGGCTCCAGGGTGGAGAGCTCTGTACAAAGAGTCACTGGATATATGGTTGCCTAGGGACATGGCAGGGCAGATGGGAGAAGAAGGGGGTGGCAGCAGTGGGGAGAGAAGGAGGAACATGTCCGGGGTGGAGTGTGGTGATGCTTGCACCACTCTTCCAGATATGACTGAACTGTTAAATTGTATGGTCTGTGAATTACGTGCCAATAAAACTAGTTTTTTTATTTAAAATCATTTTATTGGGGGGGGTCCTACATCACTTTTTCACAATACATAAATACATATACTATGCCAAGCACCTTCACATGTCTGCCGCTGTTACCATTCTCCAAATACCTGCATTTCCACTTCATCCCTTGATATCAGTTTCCCCTCCTTTCCCCTCTGTCCCTGCCCCCGACCCTCCATACTTTATAAATTATTATTGTTCTGTCATATCTTCCACTACCCGACCTCTCCAATGAACAAAAAGAAGTTAAGAGATCTCTTCAGGAAAAGGGAGGGTAGGCACATGCAGATATGAAGTGAGGGAAGAAACTCAGGGGTATGCTTTTTAAAAATTACTTATCATTTTTTTAAAAAAAAAGAAATAAAAATACTTATTTTATTGGGGTTAATACATATAACATCAAAGTTGCCATTTGAACAATTTGAGGCATACAATTCAGTGGTATTAATGGAATCCATTATGTTGTATTACTATCACCATATGCATTTCCAATTGTTTCTTTGCTTTAAATAGACATGCAGTACTCCTTAAACTATAACTTCTGTCCCCTCCTCTCTCAGCCCTTCACCATCACTAATAAAGCTTAGCCTATATTTTTGCCTATGCTACGCATTTCTTAAAAATGGAGTTATATAATGTTCATCTTTTGAAGTCTAATTTATTTTGTTTTCAAGGATCATCCATGTCAACCCTAGTAGTATGTATCAGATAGTCATTACTCTCTATGACTGGATGCTGTCCCATTGATATATATATATATATATATATATATATATATATATATATATATATGTGTGTGTGTGTGTGTGTGTGTGCGTGTGTGTGTATAACACATTTTATTTATCCATTCATTTGCTGCTGATGGGTATTTAAATATTATCCACCTTTGGTCTATTGTGAACAGCGGTGAAATGGGCATTGGTGTTTCCATTGCTCTGTTCAAGTCTTCTGGATACATACCTAGGAATGGAATTGCTGGGTCATATGGTGACCCTAGGAGACCTGGTGACACAGTGGTTAAGCACCTGACTGCTAATTAAAAGGCCAGCAGTTCAAACCTACTAGCTATTTGGTGGGAGGAAGAGATACTTTAAATCATGGGGCAGTTCCACCCTCTCCTGTTGGGTTTCTCTGAGCCAGAATCAACTCAACAGCTATGATGTGAGATTTGTTTTCATAGTGACTCCATGTTTCACTTTTTGAGGAACTGTCAAACTATTTCCCGCAGTGAATGCATCATTTTACAACCCCACCAGCAATGATGAAGGTTCCAATTCCTACACAACTTTGCCAACATCTGTTATTTTTCATATATACCTATGTATGTAAACTTTTGCTGAAGATCATCCAACAATGGTTGGTATATCCAACAATGTACCGACAATGGTACATTGACAGGGAGCTGCCAGAGGTTCAGGCTGGATTCAGATGAGGACATGGAAAGAGGGGTATTGTTGCTGATGTCAGAAATATCTTAGCTGAAAGTAAAGAATACCAGAAAGATGTTTACTTGTGTTTTATTGACTATGAAAAATCACTTGACAAACTATGGCCTTTAGAAGGATAGAAAACAGAAAAGTGGGTGAAGGGAGACATCGGACAGTGTAAATAAGATATGATAAAATAACAATAATTTATAAATTATCAAAGGTTCATGAGGGAAGGGGGAGCAGGAAGGGAGGGGGAAAATGAGGAGCTGATACCAAGGGTTCAAGTAGAAAGCAAATGTTTTGAGAATGATGATGACAACGAATGTACAGATGTGCTTGACACAATGTGTGTATGTATGTATGTATGTATGTATGTATTGTGAGAAGAGTTGTATGAGTCCCTCTCCTCCCAAAAGATGCAAATACTGACACAAAGTATGTATGTATATAGTGTGATTAAACTCATATGTATGTATATAGTGTCATTAGAGCTGTATGAGCCCCCAATAAAATGATTTTTAAATGGAAATTCCGGAACACTTCATTGCCCACATGTGGAACTTGCACATAGATCAGAAGGTCATTATGTGAACAGAACCAGGAAAGACAGCATGGTTTAAAATAAGTAAAGCTGTGCATCAGGGTTGTATCCTCTCACCACACTTATTAAATACATTTGCTCAACAAATAATTAGAGAAGAGTGACCCTATGAAGAAGAAGGTAACATCAGGATTGGAGCAAGGTTTATTAACAACCTGCAGAGGATGCAACCTTGCTTGCTGAGAGTGAAGGGGACTTAAAGTGCTTGTTGAATGTAACAGATTTCATGTTCACTTAAATATGCCTGAAAGTATAGGGATGGACTCCTACCTCTCAATCCGGTCTCAGCCTGATGATGCCTTCTTGGGCGGTGTAGCCTTCTTTTAAGGAGAAATGGGGAATCTCCCTCTCTCTGCCACTTCCCTTTCCTGCCTGTTGAGAATCTGCTTGCCTCTGTGGGGGGCTACCCAACCCTGGGAGCTGTCAGCACCCTGCTATGTCCCCAATGACCTTGCATCCACGTGACTCTGTGATCTTCCTATATCACCGGTCTGTAGCTAGGTGAATCTGAAGAGGGACTTATGGACCCACATCGAACTTATGGACTTGAGCTGGAATACCTTCTTGATATATAAATACTTCTTGATACAATGATCTTTTATAAACATAGATGAGTGTCTCTGATTTTGTTTAAATAACCCATCTAAATCACCCACCCTAACAGACTGATAAATAATTGATGTGTTTGAATTATGATGCTGGTGAAGAATATTCAATACTTCACCCGAAGTACCTCGGGTTGCCAAAAGAACCCATAGATCTGTCTTGGACAAAATACAGCCTGAATTCTCTTTAGAGGCAAGGATGACAAAACTTCTTCTGGTACACTTTGGATATGTTGTCAGGAAAAACTAGTCCCTGGAGAAGGACATCATGCTTGGTAAATAAGATGGGCAATAAGAAAAAAAGGAAGGCCTTCGACAAAATGGATGGGCACAACAATGGACTGAAATACCAGAGCAATTGTGAAGAAGGTGCAGCACCAGGGAATGTTGTTGTTCTGTTGTACAGAGGGTCACTATGAGTCAGATCCAACTCAAAGACATCCAACAACAACGTTACCATCCTAAAGTAGTAGCTCCTTATGGTTTTAATTTGATTTGGTTTGGCTCCCTTTTCATGTGCTTGTCAGCCACTTGTTTGCCTTCTAGGAGAAAGATCTAGTCAAGTCATTCTCCCACTTTTTACTTTTTTAACTTTTTAACATTTTATTGGGAGCTCTTACAGATATTCTTACAGGCCCCAGTTCCTTAGAGCAAGCATAATTGTACCGCTGCTGTCATCATTTTCAATACATTCTCTATCTTCTTGAACTCCTTGATATCAGCACTCCTTTATCCCCTCCCTCCCTCTCTCCCTCACTCTACCACCCCATGGACCCTGAATATATTATATATTATTATTACTAGTGCCATATCTTACACCATCTAGTGCATCCATTTACCTACAATTCTGTTGTTCATTCTCTTCGAGTGGCGTTATGCCTCCCATTTTTTCATTGAAAGGAACTTTTAACCTAACTCCTTTTCATCTCCACTCTCTTCCCACCCACCGCAATTTTATTCAACAGCGGGTACATTCAGTTCCTGAGTCTCTGAGGGGCTCTGTAGGTAAATCAACTTGTTTCTCACTGGCACCATTCCTTGCATGGATTTAGTATTCACCCTTTTCAGTTCTGCTAAGTGCACCATCTGCTTTGCATCTTCCAAAACTGTTCACATTTCTTCTCCTCTGTGATCTCATTTTCTGCTGACTTTGTTCTCATGAGCTTGTACCTTAGTAAAATGCCTTTCCTCCCATTTTATTGGGGACTCAAGGAGGAAAAAGGGTTTAATGTGCCACATTTAACTCCCATCACTCTTTTGCAGTGCTTGGGTTAACATGTTAGTCAAATAGATAAGGTTCAGCCACCATCAATACTTTTACTAAGGAATTGTCACAGTAACTCAGAGATAAAGGTGAGTTTTGGAGTGGCAAAATACTGACATTGTGAATATAAGGCAAATAAGAAGAGAAGAAAATGAAGAGAGAGGATGGACTGGGAGAAAATCAAGGAGATCCTGAGAAGACAGAAAAAGGTTAATAATAGAAATAGTTTAATCAGTCAAAAAGAAGAAGTTTTGGTCCTAGAATGGAATGTTTTAAGGACTGATGTGGGAAGTTGGACAGGCATGTGTGCCTCTGATGGTATAGATGAGAGTTTCACAAAGTGAGGCGTACTGCCCTCTGGAGTGGTGGCTGGAATGTTGTTTGAATCTGCCAAGTTTGTGAAGGCTTGTTACAGTAGTCACAGGAAATGAACATGGCTACCAACCACTGAGCCTTTATTATGTACCAGGCATTGCATGACATGCCCAACAAACGTTACCTTATTTCATAGTTCCAACAGGCCAGTGAGATAGGTGCTATTGTTAACCCCACAATGCAACTGGAAAAACCTCAGTTTTAGAATTTATTCAACATTCAGTTACAACCTCCTCTGGGAGACAAGGGAGCTCCCCCAATGGATGTCGCTCCAAACCACTTCCACACTTAACTATTTAACATCTCCCTCTACACAAGGTGGCCATTAGAGTATTTACTTTCAGCAGAGTCTCCAAGACTCTAAAGCAGAGAAGGAAAGTTTGCACAGTAAAGGAGAAAGACCAAGTCTCAGAAAATAGAAGCTCACTGAATAAGAAACTTTCTTGGTACAGAGTTTTAAAAAGCAGCAATACATTTTTGTTTAATCTTCTGAATCTAAAAATATTTGTGTACCAGTTGTTGTAGGGATAATCAAAAATCAAGCTCACCACTGTCGAGTCCACTCCCACTCCCAGAGACCCTCTAGGACAGGGTAGAACTGCCTCAGTATCTCTGTGTGTTTTCGAGACTATAACTCTTTGCAGAATGTGGTAGTTATATAATTTAGTGTCAATTTGAGGATTAAGAGTGTAGGGGTGGAGTCCAGCCTGTGGATCTAGAGATAAACCAATGAGACCTCTGTGTGGGCATGGTCCTCTCCTGAGAATTCTGGGAATTCCTCCATCTCCACCTTGGAGTCAGTACTGTTTCTCTCTCTCTCTCTCTCTCTCTCTCTCTCTCTCTCTCTCTCTCTCTCTCACTCTCACTCACTCTCTCTTCTTCACTTCCTGTGAGACATCCCTGAGGACAAGACACATGGCACTACTCTGATCGAACCTTGTACCCTGGGAACTGGAGAAGCCACGTGGAGACCCCTGCCAGCATTGAGATGCTTGCAATGCCACTGAATGCAAAGACTTTCTACCCACTGGCCTGTGATTGCTCGGCACTTGGCATCATTACATATGTTTTGTGAGTCTGAAGAAGACTTCATATATTGATATCAGACATATGGCCTAATATCAGACTTATGGACTTGATCTTGACTGGATTGGCATGTTTTCTGAATTTTCAACTGCTCATGTATATAAACCATTTTCTTATGCATATTTGAGTTTCTATAGATTTGTTTCTCTAGTCTACCCAGACTAACACATGGAATTAGAAAGCTTCAGCTTTCTCCCACAGAGCAGCCTTGGAGTTAGCAGTCCAGCAAGTTAACACAGTGGAAATAATAAATGACTGAACTTCTCCCATTTTTCTCTTCTCTGCCCAGAGTAAACCATAAGCAACTTTCTTGGGCTACAGAGATAATATGCCACCTCTTTGATGGGGACCAGTTTGACCAGCATTTATTCCAGAAGTCCAATTGCCCAATCTTCACTCTGAAACTAGGGCAAACCTCTCTGAAATGTCTATCACTCTCCATCAGCTCTCATTCTTGAAGGAATACTAGGCCTTTCTTCAGCCCCCCTTCCACCTAGTAGTCAGTCATTCAAGCCTTGTAACTGTGGAGCTCTTCTAGCTTTGGAAAGAAGTTTTCTGTGCACCATTTGCTTGAAAAATCTCTAATATTCAAAAAAGGACATAGGCACCATTTAGAAGCAAATGATATTCACTGCTCTACCAAACCACTCTGCTTTCTGCACACCTATACTTCATCCCTTGCTGCCTTTTCCCACATGTTAATTAGTTTCTGCTGATGAAATCATCAAATTGGAATAGATGAATACAGCCATGTGTATGCATGAGCTCAGTCCATTTCCCAGTATGTAGACTGGCTCATGATAAAGCGTCCATGAATGCATTGCATTGGCAAAAGGGGAGTTGCATGCAAATTGACCTTTTTATCATTGTAAAATATCTTCCTTGAGGACTTCTTAAAGCACCAAGGTGATGGAATAAACCACAAAGGAAAATATAGAGATATATCTGACAAAGTACAAATGAAAGTTATGTGCATTAAAGAAAGAAAGAAAACACCAAAAAACCACTACTGGAGAGTAAATAAATTAGTAGTACAACTTTCTTGGAGGGCAGTCTGATGTATGTATTAAAAACCTTTCAAATGAAGAACTAGGAGGCAAAAGGCATTTATAGAAGTCTAAATAAAGGCATGTACATATGCAAATATATTCATATATGAGGATGGGGAAATAGATCTATTTACATATATTTATAAGTTTAGTATTAAGGTAGCCGATGTACATTGGACCTCCACTCAAGACTCCCTCAATGCAAGAATAGTTCGTCCTAATTTTTTATTAGATAATTTTATTGGGGGCTTATACAACTCTTATCACAATCCACAACTATATCCATTGTGTCAAGTACTTTTGTACATTTGTTTCCCTCATCAGTCTCAAAACACTTGCTTTCTACTTAAGCTCCTGGTAACCACTCCTCAGTAATCCCCTCCCTCCCTGCTCCCCCTCCCTCATGGACCCTTGATAGTTTATAAATTATTTTTTCTATATCTTACACTGTCCAACATCTCCCTTCACCCACTTCTCCACTGCCTATCCCCCAGGGAGGAGGTTATATGTAGATCCTTGTAATCAGTTCCCCCTTTCTCCCTCATCTTCCCTTCACCCTCCATGCATTAGACTGACATTCCATGATGCTCACCTTCCCAACAGAATTGCTGAAGACAAAGTGGGTGCAGAAGCAAATGTGGTGAAGAAAGCTGATGGTGCCCGACAATCAAAATATATAGTGTCTGGAGTCTTAAAGGCTTGAAGATAAACAATCTGCCATCTAGCTCAGAAGCAACAAAGTTTACAAGGAAGAAACACACCAGTCTGTGTGATCATGAGATGCTTAAGCGATCAGGTATCAGACATCAAAGAACAAAAACACCATATCATTGTGAATGAGGGGGAGTGCTGAATGGAGACCCAAAGCCCATCTGTAGGCAACTGAACATCCCCGTACAGAAGAGTTGTGGGAAGGAGATGAGCCAGCATACCAATGATGAAACATGCAACCTTCCTCTAGTTCCTAATTGCTTCCCCACCCCCTCCCACTATCGTGATCTGAATTCTACCTTACAAATACGACTAGATCAGAGGATGTACACTGGTACAGACAGGAGGTGGAAACACAGGGAATCCTGGACAGATGATCCCTTCAGGACTAGTGCTGAGAGTGAAGATATTGGGAGGGGAGGGTAGAAAAGGGGAACCAATTACAAGGATCTGCATATAACCTCCTACCTGGGGAATGGACAACAGAAAAATGGGTAAAGGGAGACATCAGACAGTGTAAGATATGACAAAATAATAGTAATTTATAAATTATCAAGGGTTCCTGAGGGATGGGGTGGGGGAGGAAAAAATGAGGAGCTGATATCAAGGGCTTAAGTAGAAAGCAAATGTTTTGAGAATGATGATGGCAACAACTGTACAAATGTGCTTGACACAATGAATGAATGTTTGGATTGCAATAAGAGTTGTACAAGCCCCCAATTTTTAAAAAGCCTTTCAAATATTCTTACTATGAAACCCAGCAATCCCACTGCTAAGAATTGATCCAAAGGCAACAAACAATAAAGATTTTACTATAAAATTATTTATCTTAACTTAAATGATATAACAGTAGGAGATAGGGAGCAACCTAATTGTTCAATAATAGAGGATAATCAAAGATAGGGATTTCCACTTTAGTAGAGAGTTACAGTCTCAGCCACTAGAATAGGAGTTCCTGGGGGATATGGTAGAGGAAGTGAGGAGGAAATGGGGGTGATTTTCAATTTAAGAAGGAAGAAAATGTTCTGAAACTGAGTTTGGTAGCTTGATATGATTGAACAATTGAATGATACATTGCCCAGATTAACTCTTAATAAAATGATTTTGGGGGGAAAATACAGTTAGAATCTCAGAAACTCACTGGGACAGTTCTACCCTGTCCTATCGGGTCACTATGAGTCAGTATCAACTCAAGGGCATTGAGTTTCCTTTGGTTTGATACATTGACATGAGGAGCCTCTAGAGAAAGAGGAACGTTCCTACTCCTGTAAAGAGTTACAGTCTCAGAAGCCCACAAGAGCAGTTCTACCCTATCCTAGAGGGTCTTTATATGTCAGAATTGATTTCCTGGCAGTTATACTGACATGTCAAAATCTAAAGTAAACATTAAAAATTATGGTTTTGAAAAATAGTGAGTGTAATCAGAAAATGCTCCAGATGTAGCTAGATAAAGAAGGCAGAATAGAAACTAAAAAGAATCACTTTTTGATTTTTTTAATTAAGAAAATATCTACCACCACCACCACCACCACCACCCCATTATTGCCATCAAGCCAATTCTCACTAAGAATGTTCTAATATTGGGGTTTTGAAGTTTTGGAAATCTTTATGCATGTTTATGGAAGCACAAAACCTCATTTATATCCCTCCCCCAGAGCCCATGATGGGTTTGAACCCACCTGCCTTGTGGCTAGCATTCCCAACAACACCAGCGCTCCTCTATGGAAGCATCAACTCAAAACAAGCAAATAAATTTGTTGTCATTGAATTGATTTTGATGCACAGCAACCCTATAGGATAGAGTGGAATTGCCCCCTGTGGGTTACCGAGGCTATGGATCTTTATGGTAGCAGCCTCATATTTATCCCATTGACCTTGAACTGTTGACCTTGCAGCTAACAGCCACAGCAACAGGATTCCTAAGAAAGAATAGGCATTCATGAATTCACTAAAAATGTATAAAAGTGGGCTGAGCCCCGGTGGCATAGTGGTTGTGTGTGGGACTGCAGCCCACTGGGACGGAGGTTCAATTCCAGCAGTGGGGCTGGGCCTCCTACTCCCACCACCGGAGAGCAGTGATGCCCCCCCCAAAAAAATGTATAAAGGTGAGATAAACTTTGAGTTGCCCTTGCACCCTGAAAGATTCTGCAGATATAGTCCTTGGTCTCATGGAGGGAAAAAAAAAACACCAAAATTGAAACCATTAATGATAATTGAACTCTGGTGATTTAGTTTGCTATGCAAAGGGCTGCTAGCCACATGGTCGGCAGTTCAAAGCCACCAGGCACTCTCTAGGAGAAAGATGAGACGTTCTGCTCCCAGAAATAGTTACAGTCTCAGAAACCCACAGGGACAAGTTTACCATGTCTTACAGCATCGCTATAAATCAACATTGACTTGATGGCAGTGAGTTTGATTTCTTGTTTTTCCCCAATAATTTTATTGGGGGCTCTTGCAGCTTTTATAATATTCAATACATCAGTTGTATCAAGCATATTTTTATACATGCTGCCATATTCATTTCCAAATATTTTCTACTTGAGCCCTTGTTATAAGCTCCTCTTTCCCCCTCTTTTTTTATGAATCATTTTATTGGGGACTCATATAGCTCCCATCACGATCCATACATGTATCAATTGTATGTAGGACATATTTTCACACTTGTTGCCATCATCACTCTCAAAAGAGCCTCCCTCCACTTAAGCCCCCAGTACCAGGTCCACATATTTCACTTCCCTCCCCTCACCCCCCCATGAACCCTTAATAATTTATAGATTGTTATTACTTTTTCATATCACATGCTGTTCAATATGTCCCTTCACTCACTTCCCTGTTGTCCATGCCCCAGAGAGGAGGTTATATGTAGATCCCTGAAATTGGTTCCCCCCTTTCTATTCCACCATCCCTCTACCCTCCCAGTATTACCATTCCCACCACTAGTCCTGAGGGATCATCTATCCTAAATTCCCCATGTTTCTGACTCAAATGTGCATCCCCTGGTCTAGCTGGATTTGTCTGGTAGAATTGGGATCATGATAGTGGGTGGAAGGAAGCATTTGAGAACTAAAAGAAATTTGCATATTTCATTATTACTACACTGTACCTTAACTGGCTCATCTCCCCCCTGCAACCCCTCTGTAAGAGGATGTCGCTCCACCTATTGATGGGCTTTGGGTAGTCCGAGTCAACTCTAAGGCAATGAATGGCTTTAGGATCTTCTGTTAGGATTTAAAAAGCGCATGTGCCTGAGTCAATTCTGATTCATAGGGAAGTGTAGACCCTCCCCCTACAGTTCCTCAGACTGTAAATCTTTACTGGAGCAGAAAGTCTCATCTTTCTCTTGAGAAATGCCTAATAGTTTTGAACTGTGAGAATTGTGACACATAACACACCATGCCACCATGGCTCTAGTAGGATTAAGATTAAGAGTGATTTCTTTCTTTCTTTCTTTTTTCTGCTTATCTATCTCTCTATGCTTTCCATAGGAGTCCATGGCTGGTTTTGACATACTTAGCTTCTACCTAGAAGTGTGGAGGTTCATGTCACCATGAGGTACCCCAGAAGAAGGGATTAGGGATCTACTTCTGAAAATGTTGTCATTGGAAGCCCCATGGAGCACAGATCCACAGACAACACAAGGGGTGGCCTCGGGTCCGAATTGACTCAACGGCAACTAATATTTTTTCTAATTATATACTATATTTATAATCAGGACCAAAAGTTATTTTTTTTCTTAAAATAGAGGCCAGTCTTAGAGGAAGTACAGCCAGAGTGCTCGTTAGAGGCAAGGATGGAGAGGCTTAGTCTGGTTTACTTTAGATATGTTATCGAGAGGAACCATTCCCTTTGTACAAATTTGGACAGCCTCATTACCTGGAAATGTACCCTTAAGATTGCTAACTGAGATTTATGATTTTTGCCATAACTGGAAAAGTACATTAGGCAAAGTGAAAAAAGAGGAAGACTCGCAAAGAGATGAACTGGCATAGTGACTGCAGCAAAAGATTCAAACATAGCGGCTGGCACAAGACTGGGCAACCTTTTGTTCTATGAAATAACAAATAAAAATACACAGTTTTACTCTGAGTCAGAGCAGGCTTGACAGTACCTAACAACCCCATGTCCTTGTTAAGCTTAATATAAAAAAATCTAGTTTCAAAGAACCTTTGATAATTTGAACCACTTTCATGACAATCATCTCATTAGCCTTCACAATAGTCATGTGGAGATAAAAAGGTAAGAGACGCCCGTGCTTGTTATTTAGATAGGAGATTCTAGCGGGGAAATCAGGTCTTGTGAAATAGAGCTCAGCTCTGAAACCTGTCTCCCTAAAGATGATGGGAAGGAAAGACCCTTCCAGACCTCTGATCCAAATTCTTCTCCAGACATCTTACCTGCTCCTTAGGTCCTATTTTCTGCTTCTCCTTTCCCAAGTGACTGAATACTATTCTCAAATAAGCAAGAGGAATTGACATTACCTTCTAGTCCTTGAAAAACGTAGTCACAGGAGGAAGGTAAAAGGAACCAGAGGAAAACTCTAGGGAACAAAGCTATGGGTAGACAGTATAAACATAGGTGTGTTCATATGTAAATATATTAATTCATAAAACTAGAGGTATTGGCCTATGTACGTATATATCTATGGCAATACACTGAAGTAGAGGAGAACTTTGGGCCTCTGCTCAAACCCTCCTTCAACTGAACAACCTCTAACAACCCGACATTTGGTGATTCTCACCCTCCTGGTACAATCAATGAAGACAAAATGTGTGCACAAGAAAATGTTGTGAAGAAAACTGATGGTGCCTGGATATCAAAATATAGTGTCTGGGGTATTACAGGTTTAAAGTTAAACAAGTGACCATCTAGCAGAGAAGCAACAAGCCCACATGGAATAAGCACACCAGCCTGTGAGATCATGAGGTGTCCATGGGATCAGGAAACAGGCATCAGAAGGCCCAAAATAAGCACACAAAAAAACATATTTTTGAGAACAAGGGTGGCCAGAGCGGAGACCCAAAACCCATCTGTAGACAATAGGATATCCCCTCAAGGAAAGGATGAGTCAACCAGGGTGCTCTTTAGCACCAATAAAACACATACTATTCCTCTGATTCCTTGAGGCTTCCTCACCTCCCTCCTCCACTATCATGACCCCAGTCCCGCCTTTCAGTTCTGGCTAGACTGGAGCAAGTACACTGGTACAGATAAGAGCTCTTGACACAGGGGCTGAGCCCCGATGGTGTAGTGATTGTGTGCGGGACTGCGATGGAGGTTCATCCCTGGGATGAGGTTCATCCCTGGGTTCATCACTGGGATGGAGGTTCAATTCCCGCTCACAGGAACAAGGGCTGGGCCTCCTACTCCCACCACCAGGGCAGTGATGGCGGAAAAAAAAAAAAAAGGTCTTGACACAGGGAGTCCAGATCAGATAAATGCCAGAAGTGGGAGTAGCCATACCTAGAGGGGAGGGGGAAGGTACAGAGGAAGGGGGAATCTATTGCAATGGACACATAATCACCACCACTATCACCACCACCACCACCACCATCCCTGGGGGACAAGCAATATTAACTGGGGGTGGGGATGACAGTGGTTGGTGTTAAGATATGAAAATAATAAAAATTTATAATTTTAGGGGGTCACAAGGGTGGGAGGGAGGTTGGGGCAGGGGGGGTGGAAATGATAACAAGGACTAAAATAGAAAGTAAGCGTTTAGAAAAGAATGATGGCAACATATGTACAAATATGCTTGATAAAACTGACATATGGGTTGTTATAAGAGTCCCCGATAAAAGAAGGAAATGGGTAGCGGGAGAACAGGGCAACTAACCCACTGAAGGGGAGGGTATCATTTATATCTCCACAAGGAAAGGAGGACCAGACTTCAACATGGTGCTCCAAGATGTGAATGCAACTCTAGCATGAAGCAGGGAAGCAGTAGAGAAGTCTGAGTGGCCAGCTCCATTTCGAACTACATGTACAGCCACCCTGCAGAAGAATTGACTTCAGAGGACAGCCCTGGAGCTACAGCTCAGGGAGAGGGACATGTTTGATCAGAGCACACAGGAGCAAATGAAGGGGGAGGAAGAGAGAGTAGAGCACATCCTGGTCCGTCAAGCCTTGAGGACTATATCCCTGCTCAGAGCAACCTCACTGACACATAGCCCTTCAGGGGACAGTGCTGGAGACACAGAGAAGGAACAGCACACAATCAGGGAGCAGAGTAAGGAAGTCCCGAGGGAGTACCAAAAATAGATTTGGGGGCCAGGGCTTCGCATCCCATCAGACTTGGCTGGAAAACACTCCTAAAGTCAACAAACAGACCTTTAACTATTTAAGGGCTTTTCTCTTTTTTGTCATCGATTTTGTTGCTGTTTTGTTGCCTTGTTTTGGTGATTATTATTATCTCTGCAGGTCTATCTAGATAAGATAAACTGGATGAATAGTCTGGAGAAGAAAACAAAAGGACCCACGGTTCCTGGGGGACAAGGGAGAGGGGGAGGTAGGGAAAAGAAAGTGGTATTAAGAAACCCAGGGACGGGCTGAGACCCGGTGGTGTGGGACTGCGGCCCACTGGGATGGAGGTTCGATTCCAGCTCCACAGAGCAAAGGCTGGGCCTCCTACTCCCACCACCTGAGGGCAGTGATGCCCCCCTCCCCCCCAAAAAAAAGAAACCCAGGGACAAAGGAAAAACAAGTGATCCAAAATCAATGTTGAGGAGGGTATAAGAGCTTTATCAAGAGCAATGTAACCAAGTGGAAACACTGAAACCCAAAAGAAGGCTGAGCACGATAGTGGGACATGAGGGGAGTCAAAGGAAATAGAGGAAAAACTAGGAGACAAAGAGCATTTGTAGAGGTCTAAATTCAGGCATGGACATATATAAATACATTTATATATGATGATGGGGAAATAGATCTATGTGCATACATTTATAGGTTTAGTATTAAG
>PVJH01034270.1:0-20774 GCA_004026705.1 Nesogale talazaci | reverse complement strand
AAAAAACAATGATCTATAGATTATCAAGGGTTTGTGAGGGAAGGGCGAATGGGTGAATGGGGGAAATGCGTTGATACTAAGGGTTCAAGTAGAAAGAAGATGTTTTGAGAATGAATGATGATGGCAACATATGTACAAATGTGCTTGACACAAAGGATGGATGGGTTGGGATAAGAACTGTAAGAGCTCCCAATAAAGTGACTTAAGAAAATTAGCAAGGGATTGGCTGTTGTGGATAAAGAGCAAGAAAATGTCTAGAGTACTATAAAGGAACTCAATGTTGCCGTGAGATCACCCTGTTGCTGCTGCTGGCAGTTTTGGTTTTTGTTGTGTCCTCTCTTGCTTTCCTTCCGGATGGATTGAAGGTCTTTGAAGCTCCCCAAATGGGGATCTGTAAGAATCACCAGTGACAATGGCTGTAGGATTGAGGTACCAGAAGAGAAGGTAGGTGTGCATGTGGATGATGACAGAAGTGGAAAAAATTTGTGTGGCAGTCATGTACTCTAGTGTCAATTTCAGGATCGGGAGTGTAGGGGTGGAGTCTAGCCTGTCAATCTAGTCTAGACCTCTGTGTGGGCATGGCTTTCTCCTGAGAATTCTGGGAAATTTGGTGGTATTTCTTCTTGGAGGTGAGACTCATGACTCAGTTCCTTAGAGACACTCTACTGATAAGACAACATGGCAGCATGCTGACAGATCCTGAATCCTGGAAACTGGAGGAGTCAGAGGAGAAGACACATGGGTTTACCCTGATGGAACCAGACCTCTGAATCTGGAAAAGCCACATACAGACTCCTGCTAGTGCTGAGAAACTGGAGAAGCCACAGAGACACCCCTGACAGCACTGAGATGCGTCTACCACCATGGATACACAAGACCGCACCTACTGCCTGGCGACTGTCTTGGTGTTATTGCATGTGCCTCATGAATCTGAAGAAGACTTTATAGACTGGTATCAGACATATGGGCTAATATCAGACTTGTGGGTTTGGGCTGAATTGGGTTGGGGTTCTTTCTCAATGCTCCATTCCTCTTGTATCTAAATCTCTCCCTCATATACATATGTGTGTTATGAATTTGTTTCTCTAGTCTACCCAGACTAACACAATCAGTTTGGATATTGACATCTTGCATTTGGAGTTCTTTTGAGAATTCCAGGTGGAGCTGCCTAACAGGCGATGGGAAGTCTAACTGTCCTGAGTCTTAGTAGTGCTCCAGTTCCAGTTCGAGAGGCAGACTTAGGGCACATCAACTCTCGATGGAAGTCAGCAATTACAGACATCAATGAGCTGGCTCAGAAAGAGGACTTGGTTCCCGGAGAGTCAAGGACCAAGGATGCTCCCCTTAACCTTGCCACCAATGGAAGGGCACATAGAAAGAAATGGCTGGAGTGACACTATGGCTGCAGCAAGGGGCTCAAACAGAGCAACAATTGTGAGAATAGCATGAGACCACACCAGCCTTGCCTCTGTGACATCTAATGACCTGTAACTGAGATTGCTAACAGACTGTTGAAGGGTGGCCAAAAGGGCAAGTGAGGGGTTACTATAGAAGCCATTGGAAGATGGAGCCATCACAATATCAAATGGGGCAGAGGCACCAGTGAGACGGACCTAAGTACATCCAGTTGGCTTCCTTCCTTTCATCTGTGAGCAATATTGGCAATTTCTGACATCCCAGCACAGTAAAAGACTAGGGCATCTGCAGAGATCACATCTAAGGTGAACCTCAAATGTGTTTAGATTGAATGACTTCTACATAGCATTCTTAAAATTATCATGATAATGCCTGAAGACAACTTGCATTTCCAGCTATCTCTGGGCTTAAAAACGACACTTTATTCCTGTAGAAATACTAAAGGAGGCGGTATCTTAGGGCCTGATTTGGAATTCAGTTAATATCCTACTACATGCTCTTCCATTACTGGAAGTTAATGACTATCTAAATTAGTTATATGGCCCAAAGCAAAGATAAAGTGGTTAGTAGGTTTGACCAGTCACCAAAGTGTGTCTTTCTGGAAAAAATATCCTCTCAACTGGAATGACACTGTGATGGTCTATCAGCAGTGTAGCTAACCCTTATTAAAAGGTCTACTTTGAATGCCTCCCCAGGGTAATCATATAGGAAAAAAAAAAAGAAATCAAAATTTAATATGTAGTTAGCAGAGGTTGACTTGCTGAAAAATAAGCTGAATTAGTTGAGAATTGCTGCTAAAACATTCTGTAGCTGGAAAATAATTAGGCAGATTCCCTAGAGAATGGTTGCACTAAAAACACACAGAAAATGCTTTGCAGACCAACATTTGCATACTTTAAGTATTCAATAATTGTAGTGCAAAGCTGTCTTAATAACACTTGCACACAAAGACCATAGCCCGAAGACAAAAACGATGTGCTATTTTCTCAGGTTTCCTTTTCCTGATGTGTTTGTTTGGTGCAGCACTTACTAGAAAAAGGGAGTTATGCTGTGCCACAGAGGATACGGGGGCACTGGTGGCATAGTGGTCACCACATTGGGCTGCTAAGCACAAGGTCAGACGTTCGAAACCACCAGTTGGAGGCTCTGCAGGGCAAAGGTGTTGCTTTCTACTCCAGTAAAGTGTTATAATCCCAGAAGATGCCCTATCCTGTAGTGTTACTGTGAGCCAATGCTGATTTGATGGCAATGCATTTGTTTTGTTTTTTGTTTTTGTTATCCGGGATGCATCATGATGGTGTTTGTGAAGAATACTGAATATACGATAGATTCCCAGATGGATGAACCAATCAGTCTTGGAAACACCACAGACGACGTGAGAATGGTGAGGCTATACCTCACATACTACTCTCATGATTGGTCCTGGGGGTTTTCTCTGTCCTGGATTTTGTGTGCCGAGAGAGCGCTTATCTATTCCATTATGTATGTTGGACAAGTTATCAAGAGGGACTAGTCCCTGGAGAAAGACCTCATGCTTCGTGCGTTAGTCTGAGTAGATTAAAGAAACAAATCCAGAGACACTTAATATGTGTAAGAGAGAACTTTAGATCAAAGAGCAATTGTAAACTGAGAAAATATCGCAGCCCAGTCTAGATCAAGTCCATAAGTCTGAGATTAGCCCCTAGGTCTGATACCAGTCTTTAAGTTCCTCTTCAGATGCACTCAACACATGCAATGCCACTAAGTGCAAGAAGATCACAGGCTAGTGGGTGGAAAGTCTTGTGGATCCAGTGGCAATGTAAACATCTTAGTGGTGGCCAGCATGAGTCTCCATGCGGCTCCTCCAGCTTCAAGGCTCTGGCTGCATTAGCATAGCTCCATGTGACTTGTCAACAGGAATGAATGTCTCACAGGAAGGGAATCAGAGAGAATCTGTGTGGATCAGGCCTCCAGTGAGCTACTTATCTCCACAGCACCTCCAAAAATGAAGTCATCAAGCTGTGGCCTGAGTGACAGGCTAAACTCCACCCCTTCACAAGTTGACAGAAGATTATGTAACTGCCATGCTGGGTAAAGTAAGGCAGAGAGAAACTGATAGAGAGGCAGGCCCGCAACAAGATGGACTGACACAGTGGCTGCCACAAGGGGTACCCACCTAGTGATGGCAAGGATGTTACAAGACCAGGCAAGGTTTTCTCCTGTTCTATGGGGGGTTGTTATGACTTGGCACTGACTCAGCAGCACCTACCCAGAACAACATTGTGCATAGGAAAATGTTAGAAGTCCTGTGTGTGCCAGGTTCCTGTATCCCACAAGTGCAGGCATAGATGCTTGTAGAAATCCTACACAAAGCCAAAGTATGGAGCACAAAAAGGAATTGCAATGGGCACGTTGAGCTTGATTCGTCGTTGTTGTTGTCTGCCCTCGGAGGAGTGGCATGCTGCACCACGCAGAGCTCAGGAGGATTCCACTTTCAGCCTAGTCACCGCCAGGCCAGGGTCACCTCCAGCACTGCCTCCCTGCCTCCCTTATCTTCCTTTACCACAGATGGCAAAACTTTGCCCAGACTTTGGAGTTATGATGGCTTGTTCCCCGTGGCTTCTTCACCCTGACCATGATCCAGCCAATGGGACCACAGATTCGTGCTTCCTCAAGGTCAAACGAATTTATTAAGTAGCTGTTCAAGTCCCAATGGGGCTTGTAGCTGCCAAGTGGATTTTGACTCATAGTGACCCTTTGGACAGAGAAGAACTGTCCCATTGCATTTGCAAACTGTCATCTTTGCAGAAGCAAACTGAAGCAGCCGACCAGGCCTTTCTCCTGGGCACAGCTGGTTCCTTCTCAGTCAGACCAGTGGCTCAGCATTTAACCCCACGGGCTCCTTACACAGGTATTAGAAATCTTAAGCTGTCCCTTTAAATTCACTAGGGGGGGGGGGCACAAAATCACTCAGCTATGAACCAAAACGTTGGCAGTTAGAATGTACCCAGACAGGCCTCTGCTGCCCAAGACCTCTCTAGAGGGTTTAAAAGTAGGATGTAACGTTGTGGACTCGGGTGTGCCTGACCCCAACCATGGTATCTTCTATTAATTAACTGATCAATTAATTAATCTATCATTCACTTATTTAATTCATTTTATTGGGGGATCTTACAGCTCTTAGAAAAATCCATTGTGTCAAGATCATTTGCCCCATATGTCGACATCATCCTTTTCAAAAGATTTCTTTCTATTTGATCCCTTGGTATCACTTCTTCAATTTTTCCATCCCTCCTCCACCTTCTCACCCTCATGACCCTTTGGTAAAGTATACATTATTTTCATATATTATACCATCCACTGTCACCCTTCACCCATTTGCTCATCACCCTGGGTGGGTGAGGATGAATACATTAAACAGGTGACTGGTTTCCCCCTTCTCTCCCTTCTTTCCCCCTACTCTCATGTTTTTGCTTCTCTCATTATTAGTCTTGAGAGCTTTATCTGCCCTGGATCTTGTGTGTTGAGAGCTCTTATCTGTACCAGTGTACGTGCTCTGTTCTAGCAAGATTTGTAGGGTAGAACTGAGTTATGACAGTGGAGGAAGGGACAGCATTAAAGAGGCATGTATGTTTTGTTGGTGCTATACTACATGCTGGCTGGCTCGCTCCTTCCTTGTGACCTTTCTGTGAGGGGATGTCCACTTGTCTGCAGATGGACTTTGGGTCACCACTTGTTCACATTGATCCATGGTACTTTCATTGACCTCTTATATATGTGAAAGTTGGACACGAAATGAAGAAGACCAAGGAAGGATTGATGCTTTTGAATGGTGGTGCTGGAGAAGAATATTCAAGATACCGCAGGCTGCTATAAGAACAAACAAACCTGTGTTGGAAAATGTACGGCCAGAGTGCTCCTTAGAAATAGGATGGCAAGACGTCTTACATACGTTGGACACATTGTCAGGAGAGAACCAGTTCTTAGAGAAGGACAGCATGCTTGGTAAAGAGGCAGGGCAGCGAAAAAGAAGAAAGGCCTTCAATGAGAAGGATCGACACCGCGGCTGTTTAACAGTAGACTTGGACCTAGAAACCAGGGTAAGGATGGCACAGGACCAGGCACCTTTTCCTTCTGTTGTGCAGAGCAGTTGGATGGGACCCTGCGGCACCTAATAAAAACAAAGAGAGGCCTCCGACGACTCCTGAAGCCAGCCACTGAAAACCTGAATGAGCACTCTTCTACTTGGAAATGGGTGGTGGATTCAGGGCAGGCAATAAGAATCAGAATTCACTCAACAGGAACTGGTGGCTCTCTGGGACCTTAGAGAGGATACACTTGGAATCTGGCAGCCCTTCCCAATGACACCACCCAACAACACCTTTTGCACCCACACACACCGCTTTCCAAGGGTTACAACTTCATCATGGCAGGTCAAATAACTGGCTCAGCTCGAGTCAGAAATTCAATGTGTGACCTGCCTACCTGATGTTGCTGGAACTCAGTAGAAGCTGGATCAACATCAGTGCCCCACGCATGGAAGTACAGATCCAGTGGGCTGTGTGGCCGCCTGAGAAGGTTGGTAGGCTCTCAGGGAACAAATTTGGCCAACAATTTGATGCAAATACTGAAATCTTGCAGACCCAAGTCTTGAAAATATTCCCTGATAGTGTGCCATTCAACCACCTTGAAGGTCTTGCCTTCAGTGGAGCTGGAAGAGTGGATGCCACACTGTGGAGCTCTTTCCAGCCCCATCCTCAGGCCAGGAGTTGAACCTGGAAAATGGCCATTTCTAAAGAAGCCCTTATCATTCCTGGAATTCCTAAATAAGAGAGAGATTTTCTTTTCTTAAAGAAACATGCTCCATGGTGGCATAATTTACCTAAAATTAAATATATCGCATTGAACTATACAACTTGCTGAGCTTTGAGAAGTGTATACACCCATTTAAATGCCACCACAAAAAGGATACATAATGTTTCCATGCCCCCAAAGGCACTTCCTCATGCCCTTCTGCACTCCCTGTTCCTCCTCACGGCAATCACTGATCTCCTTTCTGTAATGATGGATTTATCTTGATTATCCTAGATTTCATGTGCCTTTTCTTGTGTCTGCCTTATTTCTTTCAGTATAATGCCTTTTGAGATTCACTCCTTTTATTGCCTCTATTAGCCATTCATTCCTTTTTTAGGGTCAGTATTATATTATTTGGAATACAGTTCACCACTTACCTGTTGATAGACATTTGGCTTGTTTACAGCTTAGGGGTATTAAGAATGAAACATCTGTGGACATTACTGAGCATTAGGTATATTGCTTTATGTATGGATATATATCTATGTATATGAATATCTATGTCTATGTATGTGTCTGTCTATCTATCTATCTATCTATCTATTATCTATCTATGAAGGCCCTCAATAAGATGGATTGACACCATAACTACAACAATGAACTCAAACATCAGAACAATTATGAGGATGGCATTGGACAGACAGTATTTTGTTTTGTTGTGCTTGGGGCCACTATGCACTATGAGTCTCACCAGACTTGATGGCACCTACCACTACCAACAACAACAATAAACAGCAAGAACAGCAGCAACAGCAACAACAACTGAATTTGGTCTCTGATAGGACACCTCTTGAATTCCTAAGAAGTTGAGAGTTTATGTATTCGTAAGTAGTGTGTATATCATTTCTAGTAGATAAATGCCAAAGAGTGGGACAACTTATTGAGTTACAAGGCAAAGGAATGATCAACCATAAGAGAAACGGCCAAACTGTTTTCCAAGGTGGTCCTGACATTTTACAGGCCTGGCAACAGTGAATGGGACTTCCAGATTATTTTAATTTCAATACCTTTTCAAGTTTAGCTATTGTACTATCTGGTAATTTGTTATCATGGCCTGAATTTTAATTTCCTTAATGACAACTGATGTTGACTATATTTTCATGTTCGTTACTTTGTCTTTATATATTTATACACATCCTATTTTATTAGGTTGTATATTTTTGGATTGTACATATTCTTTCTGTTTCCTGGACATTGAACATACTGCTTTGTCAGGTATATGGTTTGCAAATATATTTTCTTAAGTCTTTGCCTATTTTTTTCCTTTAATGTGTCTTTCAAAGAGCAGCATTTTGAAATTCTGGCAAGGTCTAACCAGTGTGTTTTCCTTTTATGTGTTGTGCCTTCCGTGTTTTCAGAAATCATTATCTACTTCAAGGTCACAGAGATTTTCTCCTAGATCATTTAGAGTGTGAGTTCTTAAATTGATACCTAAGGGCCATCTTTAGTTAATTTCTGTATATGCTGTGAGATAAGAGTAATAATTCAATGCTCTTATAAATGTCCACCTGCTGTTATATACAGCTATAATTAGGCATTACAGCACTATTTGTTGAGAAGACTATTCTTTTGTATGGAATGACCTTACCACATGCAGAACAATAATTTGATCATACATGAATGAGTCTATGGAATGTATCTTGGCCCACCAAGCCTTGAGGAGATATCACCACTCAGAACAGCCAGTGCACAGAGATGACCATATGGCCAGCTCCCCTATGAGACATAACATCCCTTGCTGGCTCATGACCCTATGGGGGACAACACTGGAGACACAAGATTGGGATTGCACCTGGTCTGACCCTACCACACCAAAGCAAAACACTAAGGGCATGCAGCAGAGCAGCAGGGAAAGCAGAGAAAGCATGGAGGTTCATATGGAGTGCCAAGGATAGACTTTGGGGCCAGGGCATGGCACCCCATCAGACTCAATCAGAGGATACTTCTAGAGGTCAACAGATAAACTGTTTATGGTTTTTTCATTTTTATTATTACTTCCATTTATTTAGTTATTTTCCTGGACATTGGATTTTTTGTTGTTGTCATTGTTTTGTTTTCTTTTGTCACTTCATCTCACTATTTCTTGTATTTTTTGGTGCATATTATTTTCTCTGCAGGTCTATCAAGATAAGATAGACTGGATGATCAGTCTGGAGGAGAAAACAACAGGACCGATGATTCCAGAGGGATATGGAAGAGGGAGAGGTGAGGGAAAGGAAGTGGTGTTGTAACTCATGGCCAAGGGAACAACATGTGACCTAAAAGTCAGTGGCAAGGAGGGTGTGAGAGGCCTGGTAGGGTTTGATCAAGGGTAAGGTAACTGAGAGAAATTATTGAAACCCAAATTAAGACTGAGCATGATAGTGGGAGAAGAGGAAATTAAAAGGAAATAGAAAAAAGAAATAGAAGGCAAAGGACATTTATAGAGGTATAAATATAGGCATTTAGATAGGTAAATATATTTATATATGATGGTGGAGAAATAGAGCTATGTGCATATATTTAAAGGTTTAGTATTAGGGCAGTAGATGGACATTGAGCCTCCACTCAAATACTTCCTCGATGCAAGAACATTTTGTTCTATTAAATTTGCATTCCATGATGCTCACCTTCCCAACACAATCGCTGAAGACAAATGTGTGCATAAGCAAATGTGGTGAAGAAAGCTGATGGTGCCAGGCTACCAAAAGATTTAGCATCTGGGATCTTAAAGACTTGAAAGTAAACAAGCAGCCATCTAGCTCAGAAACAACAAAGCCCACATGGAAGAACTACATCAGCCTGTGTGACCACGAGGTGTTGAAAGAATCAGGTATCAAACATCAAAGAACTAAAAATTATATGATTGTAAATGAGTACACATTGGGGATCCAAACCACATCTGTAGGTAACAGACATCTCCTTACAGAAGGGTCTTGGCAGGAGATGAACCAGTTAGGGTGCTGTGGCATTCATGTGCTTATGTTAATTTTATAATTGAAATGTAGGGGTGGAGTCCAGCCTGTTAATCTGGAGATATCCATTGAGTAGCCAATGAGGCCTCTATGTGGGCATGGCTTTCTCCTGAGACTTCTGGGAAATCTTGCGATATTTCCCTCATGAAGATGAGGAGCTATCTTCCCCAGTGGATGGGAGTTAGTCTCAGAGGTGATGAGTCACGGGAAAGACAAGATGGCAGTGTCCAAGAAGCTGGAGGAGCTGGTAAAAAGACCACACAACTATGCCCTGATGGAGCCAGACCTCTGAAGCTGGAGCGGTATGCTGTTGATGGATCCTGAGCCCTGGAAGCGAGGAGCTATGGGGAGATCCCTGCCAGTGCCAGAATTCTGCACCCACTGACCTGTGACTTCGTGAGTCGGAAGGAGACTATATAGACTGATTTCAGGCATATGGGTTAAAATCGGACTTATGACTTTGAATTGGACTGGGTTCAATGTCTTGTTTCTCTTGTATATAAACCTTTTCCTTATACCTATATGCGTGTCTATGAAATTTGTTCCTCTAGTCAACCCAGACTGACACAGGTGCAGTGTAGCAATAATGAAGCAAACAACTTTTCCTCTAGTTTTTCAATGCTTACTCCCCCTATCATGATCCCAATTCAATTCTACCTTACAAATTCGAGTAGATCAGAGGTTGTACACTGGTACAGATAGGAACTGGAAGCAGAGGGAATCCAGGAAGATGATCTGTTCAGGACCAGTGGTGAGAGTAGTGATACCAGGATGGTGGAGGGAAGGTGGGGTCAAAATGGGGAACCGATTAAAAGGATCTACATATAACCTCTTCCCTGAGGTATGGAAAATGGGGAAGGGGGTGAAGAGGGACTTCAGACAGTGTAAGATATGAATATGAGTCTATGCATCACCTATCTGTTGTGTTCAAGAGCTCTCTTTATGACTTCTCATGACTATACCATACTAAGTTGACTACTTGGATACATGTAAGCATTCAAGCAGAGTATGTTAGGCTTGGTAAACTGAAGAGACAGATTATGGGGTGAGAGTTTAGAAGTCCAGACACCTGAAAAGAAGATAGTGATGAGAAAGAAAGGGGGAGGGAGAGAGGGAAAGAGGAAGGGAAAGAGAAAGAGAAAGAGAGCGAGATTCAGAATTCTGTGTGAAGATCTCCTAGAGTAGAAGTAACCCTCATTTGGGTAGAATCTATGTCAAATTTATTTCCTAGGTCCAGGTTTTCTTATCTTTACCTCCAGGCGGATATGCCAAACATAACCTTACCCTGGGAAACAATCTCCAGTTAATATCCATCAGATAACAAACTTTAATGGGCTTTAACTGCTGCATTTTCCTGGTTGTGGTGGTTATATTTGATGTCAACTTATGTATGAGAGAAAGATGAGGCTTTCTACTCCCATAAATACTTAGAGTTTCTAGCATCCCCAAGGGCAGATCCATTCTGTCCTACAGGGATGCTATGAATCAGAATTGACTCATGGGCAGTGAGTTTGAGTGCACCTATATGAAAGTGTAGGAGTGGGAACCAATCTGTCAATCAGTTCACAGCCTAATGATGTCTCCTTGAGGGCTGGCCCATTGAAAAGAGCCATATAAATCTCCTACTTGCGCTGTGTCTCTCTGCTTCTTTGGATTCTGTGTTTGGCTCAAGGGGAAGCCCCCTATGGGCTGCCAACTCTGGGAGCTGTCAGCAGCCTCCTGTGTTCCCATGAATCCACTCTATACTGCAACCACCAGCTGGTAGTCTCTCTGCCTCCCATTTCTGCACCATCAACTTGTGGGTATGTGAGTTTGAAGAGGGCATCAGAGAGCTTTGGGCCCATGGCCTTGAGTTGGACTAGACCAGGATGCTTTCTCGATACAAATGGACTTCTTGTTTTTTTTTAATTTTTTTGGGGGGGGGGCATCACTGCCCTCTGGTGGTCGTGGGAGCTACCCAGCACTGCTCCTGAGAGCCACCCCTGGATTTGAACCGCCAAGCCCGTGGGCCACAATCCCACACTCAACCACTTACGCCACCGGGGCTCAGCCCACAAATGGACTTCTTGATATAAAGTTCTCTCCTATTCATCCCTGAGTATCACTAGTTTTGCTTCTTTAGGCCAGCAGGCCTCACACAGTAGTTGAAGATGAAGTTAACTATTTTCTTTGAACCACTTGAAGGAAAGGGCTTTCTATAGTGTGCAGTGTATTTTCCCGAGTCTTGTCCAGTGCAAGATGCATCCTTCATTTAGTGTATGGATACGTTAATCCATAAATCACAGGTAGAGCTAGATGCATTAAATGCCACACCTAATGCTACTGGGAGTAGATGGAAGAGAAGGGCAGTCCAGTGCCCTTCTTCAGAGGCCACAGCCAGGCCTACTGCTACTGTTTCCTAGGTTACAAAATGACATCAACGTAGACACTCCATAGCATGAGCTATGGACAGACAGATGAGTAGCTGGACAGCTCAAAAGTAGGTGGGCATTTTCCTTACTTTTCTTCCGAGACGGTATCAACCAGGGCCAAGGGACCTGGGGGCGGGGTGGGTGGTGGTAGAAGAAGCTGATTTTTTTCAAGGCCAGACTTTCCTAATAAGTACTTTTCTCAAGCTCTTACCTTCAGCTCCCTGGCTAATTGTGCCCACAGCGGAAGACTAAAAGGCTACAACAGTGATAAAAGCTTACGGGCAAACTTTCACTCAAACTGAGGATCCACTTCTGATGAACTAATAACTGCGAAGCACTTGGACTGAGCGGTAACCAGTCATTTTTATTCAGGAAACTGAACTGTAAAGGGATCATCTTCCTCTCACCAGCACATTGTCAGGTGTGCATGGCATCCTTGGGAGCATCCTAGAAAGTGTCATGACACGTATGCCTATTAGCAGAGAGGTAGGAACATGAAGCACTAAATAGTCAAATTATCTCTTGACAAGACCCAGAATAAGCTACAGCTCAGATCCCGTTACTACCGTGTTATTAGGTGCCATGGAGTCTGTTCAGACTCGCAGCAACTTTGTGCACAACAGAGGAAAACAGTGCCCAGTCCTGTGCCACCCTCACAATTGTTCTGATGCTTGAGCCCATTGTTGTTTCCACAGTGTCAATCCATATGCACCCCGCAAAGCCACTGATGGAGCCCAAGCCCAATACATTGCTTGCAAAAGAAAAGCAAAGATGTCAAGCAATGAAATGCAATCCTACCACCCTGGTGTCCCCACCGGCTATCTGGCAGATGAATGACTCCTTCTCTTCTGAGCCACCCAAACAGCACAATATACTGCTCAGGCTGAAACTGGCCAAGGAGCCGACGAGCCCTCTCTGGTGCTCAGGTGCTCATTGGCCACAGAAGCCCCAGGGTCAGCACTTTGTCAGTGATCTCAGACTGGTAACTACTTGCAATTTCTTGAAAACAATGATCTCAGCATCTCAGCTGCAACCACCAGCTGTCCATTGGTTTGCCTTCCTGTGGTGATTTGCATGTTGTCATGATGCAAGAAGAAGCAGAAGAATCGGTGCCTTTGAACTGTGGCATTGGAGAAGAACAACGAAGTACCACGGGCTGCCAGGAGAACAAGCAATTTTGCCTTGGACTAAGGACAGTTGGCGTGCTCCTTAGAAATGAGCATGGGGAGACTCTGTCTCCCATGCTTTGGACATACACTGCCAGAAGAGACCAGTCCCTGGAGAAGGACATCATGCTTGGTAAAGTTTAGCATCATTTAAAAATAAGAAGACCCTCAATGAGATTGATTGCCATACAAATAATTGTGAGGCTGGCCCAAGACCAGCAAGTGTTTTCATTTTGTTGGTACATAGAGTCACAATGAGTCAGAACTGACTGGATGGCACTTAACAATGACGGACAGTATCTATGGTAATGACCAGGTTAGAAACTTTCTATCTCACTGCTTGATTATATGTGTTTAGTAGCCTATTGCTGCTCTAATAAAAATTCCATAGACTTGGTATTTTCCTCTATTATAGCACTTTTAAATGTTTGGTTGGAATTATTATTTTTATTTTTCAATTATTATTATTTTTTCATCTTTCAACTATAGGCTTAAGTAGAGAAGCATGTCTTCCTAGTCTCGAGGTACCACACACTTGACCTTGGTGTCTGTTGAACTGAGCACATGAGAAGCTAATAAGGCATGTGCCAGCAATGGGCCGGGGCTGTGTCTACTATATATGCCTCACTATCAAATGCCAAGCCCAATGGCAGCATGTGTTCTTGTCATTCTTGTTAGATGTCACTGTGTCTCTTCCAATGCATAGTGATTCTAAGAACAGCAGGAGGCAACTGTGGTACCATCAGGTCCTGGGCTATCCTCACAATTGTTCTGTTGAGCCCGCTGCAATCACTCTGCCAACCCATCTTCTGCAAAGTCCTCCCCTTTTAATTTTATTTTGCTGAACTTCTATTTTATCAAGCACAATGTTCTTTTCCAGGGACCAGCCTCTCCTGAAGGCGTGCCCAAGCACATGAGACAAAGTCTCACCAGCTTAGCTTCTGGGCTGCCTTCTGGCTGTGTTTCTTCCAAGAAAGAATCCTGTGTTCTGCAAGTTCTCAGAACTTTTACTCTTCTTCGCCAACACTGTGCTTCAGATGCATCAATTTCTGCAAACTTCAAATTCCAAATAGTCACAATGTCTTGATAAAATGAGAAAGACGAAAAAGTTAAGGTAGAGGGTAAGTAGTGTAAATTGAGATGATTATTTACATGTGAACTAAAACAGAGCAGCATGTATGAGTGCAAAATAACCAGGAACTGGTAGGCTGAAGAAAAATATTTTCAAGAATCCTATCATAACAAAAAGAACAAGCTAAACAGGTTAGACATTTGTAAGGTGTGTGTGTGTGTGTGCACGTGCCTGCATGTTCCCATTCATCAAAAAGCTGAAGTCACACACACACACACACACACAAACAACCCTCAATGCACAATACTGCACAACATCACAAGCCTTTCCTAGAAGCCAATTGACACCTGTGTGTAATGCCCTGGGTGACCTGCTGGCATTTGAAATGTCATTCACAGAGATTCCAGGGTTATGCTGTTGTTGATGGGTGCTATCAAGTCTGTTCTGACTCAGAGTGACCATACATGCAACATAATGAAACCCTGCCCAGGCCTGCATGATCCTCACAGTCTTTCCTATGCTCGAACCTGTTGTTGCAGTTACTGTGTCAAGCTATTTCATTGAAGGTCTTCCTCTTTTTCACTGCATTTATTAATAATAATATTAATAGCTATTCTTATAGTACAATAATTAACTGATCATAATATATGTTTAAGAGCTCTGGGGGCTCAATTGGCTGCTATTGGAAAGGTCAGCAGTTTGAAACCATCAGCTGTTTCTCTGCGTTTTCTTTTCCCACAAAGAGTTACAGTCTTAGAAACCCACAGGGGCAGTTCTACCTTGTCCTATCGGCTCACTATGGGTTGGCATCAACTTGATGGCAGTGTGAGAGAATAAGGGCTTACTCAGTGCAAAGCATATTAATAATATGCTCTTTCTTTCAATTCTCTACACAATGCTTTTGGATAAAGTACTTACAAATAAAATCATTAGATAAGAAAGTGAGCGAGTCATTGTATTACTGTACGAAAAGAGTTACAACTCATAGGAACCTATCAGAAGGAGTAGAACTACTTCCTAGGAACTTTTAGGCTGTATGTTTTCATAGCCTCATCTTTATTCCCTTAGAGTGCTTGGTAGACTTGAACCACCAACCTTCTGATTAATAGCCTAGTGCTTAACTCATTGCACCATCAGAAGTCCTTTTAGAGAGCCATAGATAAGTGACTTTGCTCAAAACCCCATCCCTGGGAAGTGAACTTTGCCTAGGATGAACACCCAGGTAGCCTGAAGCCCTTCACCAATTCTGAAATAATGGCCTATGGTCCATGACACATGATTTTCCATTTCATGGCACCTTAATTACATGATTCTGTTTGATGTCCTAGGCTGTTTGGGATGCTATTGAACATAGACATTCTAGTACATCATCTTTCAGTTCTTCAATAGCCCTCTCAAGTAAGTATCACTCTTCTGTTGGAACTGGAAGTAGAAACAGGAGCTCTCTCATGAGTACGGATGAAGCTCCAACACAAATGCTCAAGCATAATGCATGACAATGATCAGTTCCCTAAATGTAATCCACTTGGGATTCCCTGAAAACTACTCCCATTCCCACCCTTTGACTGAGGCATCCCATATTTTAGAGGGACCTACCCTCTTCATGAGACAAAAAGTTTGTAAACAGCTCCCCCACAACAACATTCACGCCCAAGATACCAGGAACCCAAGACATCCTAACCAGGGGCCTGGGATAGTTCTAGAACTTGTACAGCGGCTTCATCCACCTTTCACCAAATGTGGTGTATCAGACTCCCAGGGATGCTGTAAGAGAATACCACAAAACAGGAGACCTAAAATAAGAGAAATTTAATTTCACATAGGTTTTCCATCAGGAGGCTGACATCTGAGAGCATGGTGTTGGCAAGGCCAAACTCTCTGTGAGGCACCACCAGAAGACCCTTCCTCATCTTTCCTAGTTCCAGGTGGCCCCCCAATTCCTTGGATGGTGGCAGCCTCTGACTTTGACTTTACACACTTGTCTTCCCTCCGGGTTGTTCTATGTGAGAGCCTGGCATTCTCCTTTCCATGTAGCTCTGTCTTTTTGCCTTTTCTTCTTATGAGGCCATCTCTTAGGACTCAGCGGTCCTCAGACAATGGCCCGTGGGCCACATGCGGCCTGCTGACCACATGTATCTGGCTCGCCAGGTGTTTTCTGCCACCCTGCTGTCCTGCCTAGCAGCTGACTCATCCAGGGGCCTGCACTGAATTTGTTCATAGTTTTTTTTTTTTTTTTAAACTGTGGTCCAGTCCTTCAATGGTCTGAGGGACAGTGACCTGACCTCCTGTTTAAAAAGTCTGAGGACCCTGTATTAGGTTCTCAGGGAACCCTGGTGGTGTATTGGTTATGAGTTGGGCTGTTAACCTCAAGATCAGGAGTTCCAAATCTGCCTCATGGGAGATGCGGCTCTCTATATTGATAAAGAGTTATAGTCTTGGGAACTCACGGGGGCAGTTCTGTCTTGTCCCATAGGGTAGCTGTGAGTCAGAGTTGACTTGTTGGGGAGGTGCTTGATTTTGTTTATTGGTTAGGGCCCAATGTACTTCAGGATGATTTCATGCTACTTAATTAGACCTATAATGAGTGCTATTTCCAAACCAGCTTACATGCTAAGTTTTCAGGCCAGAGATGGGGTATGACCCCTGGGACCATATTATTCAACTCTGTCCAGGTGGCCAGAGGCTGCTGTGTGCAGGAGATAAAGACAAGTCAGAGGTTGCAGGTTGGCGTATCCACCCATGATGGTGCAGTGTCCTCTGGGGGCAGAATAGAGGTGAGGAGTTCCAGGGGACTAGACTGTGAAGAGGCCACTAAGTCTGACAAGGAATTCTGAAGTTCAGAGAGTTTTCCATGAGAATCCAGCCCACCAGAAAGTGTGTCTGTCAGGCAGGAGGATAGAATATATTTCATTTAACATCTCACCACCTCATTAACTTGAGCCATCAATTTTGAATATTTGAATGCAGGCCATATGGACCTATGTTGGCCCTCAGGTCCTACAAGCATCACTCCCCTTGGAAGGAGACCTGATGGCATTGTCTGGAGACTGTAAGGTCAGTGGTTCAAACTCACTGCTTGCTTTCTGGGAGAAAGCTGAGACTATCTTTTCTCTTAGAGTTTTTCTTTTAAAGCGTTGGAAACCCTGTTTGGTTGTTATGAGTGAGGATTGACAATCTGGTTGTGGGTGTTGGGTCCCCTGAAGGGAGAGTTGGAGGAAAACTATGAGATAATGGAGCAGAGTAAAAGAAACAGACATATATTTAGAAAGGTCTAGAAAGAAATCCCCTTTAACACTTCCAGAGAGTCAAATTTGACATTAAGTGACCCTACAGGACAGAGTAGAACTGCCTCCCCCCATGAGCTTCAAGACTGTAACTCTTTTTAGGAGTAGAAAGTCTCATTTTTTACCCACAGAGCAACTGGTGGCTTCCATCTGCTGAGTTTGTAATTAGCAGTACAACATATAGGCCAGATATAAATGATGTCTACAATTTCTGGGCTTTGTGTTAAGGGGAATTTTCTTTTACTCAGTGGTATGTGCATATGTGCATTATATATGTATGTATATATAACATATGTATATATTAATATTAGGAAATTATTTTCTCAGGAGTTCAAGCTACAAATATCCAGTAAATGCCTATTCAAGTGTCAGCATTGCATTGTTGGGATGCAATGCAATGAAATGAAAGAAACTCCCATGAACCCCTGAGGCACAGGAAGGGAACAGAAGAACAGCCTGGATTGGGTTGTAAGGTATGTATCACCGTATTGCACTTTTGTTCACAACCTGAACACAGACACAGATGGAATGCTGAGCAAATCCCTGTTCGATCTTGACTTGGGAGTTATACTAAACATAGAAAATCAGGTTTGGAAAGCATTCCAACTGTCTGAAATCTGAGGCTAATCTAACAAGATTAATAAAGCAAGCTTTTACCCAGCAATGTCAAACCCAGCCCTATAATGTAGTGACTCAGCCGAGAGTGGGGGCTGTAGATCAGAAACAAGGCATGCAACAAAGAGAACCAAGTGGACTAGGAGGCTATAAAATAATCTTACACCCCAACCAACTCCATATATGTCCTTGTCAACTATTCTCTGTAGGGTTTCCACTATTGGAGTTTGGGGGTTTTGGGGTTGGGTGGGTGGCAGGAGTAGATTGCCATATTTCTTGCCTCTGGATGGATCCAAAGAGCCAGTTTTTCATTTACAGGATAAGTGTTTTATCATTTGGGCCACTAGACTCTGCTAAAATCAACCTTAGATCACTCATGGTAATATGTGCATAATAAAGAGAGGAGTAGTTTTCCTTTACCACACTATTTCAGACACCCTCTAAGTTGTGTTTCACTCCAACCAACTTTGAAAGACATAAAAAAAAAACCCTTGAGGCAAATGGGGAAGAAGTTCCCTCTCCCATGAGGCATATAGGAAGAATGTTATCTGTTTCACCCAATGGAAAAATCATGACATCACAAAAGCAGCATTTACCCAGGTACAAAGTGCAGAAAGCAGGAAGGAGTAGGAAAGAAGGCCTATTGGAAATAAAAAAACAGCATGGAGGAAGTGGGAAGTGTGCTGTTACAAAGAAGGGATTGCTAACAATGGTGTCATACAAAATCTGTATGAACTGCTGAAGGGAAAACTGATCTACTCTGTAAACTGTCACCAAAGTCACAATAAAACCCTTTTCAGAACAAAGAACGAAAATCAGGAGAAAAAGCAAGAGTGGGGTGAGTATCTAATGATCAACATTGATTACTGGTATGGAATGGGCCGAGGCACATGGGAGGGAGGGGGAAAGAGAGACAGAATGCTTAGGGTGGCACGGAGCTGGTGAGAGTGATGGGAAAATTTGGGAATATCCAAAGGTGGTGTGTGGTCAATACCATAACTACAACTAGCACCACTGCATGATATAAGTGAAGAATGTTGAGAAGGCAAGTATTTTGTTGGACAATCTATTCCAAAATTAAAAATAAAATGAACATACCATATTATTTTTATAAAATAACATGGTTCCTACAAACCACACAGCCCCAGCATTAATTTTCTATGTGTGTGTGCTATGCTGATTATATGAGCACGAGTGTTATTTATATAGGTGGATTATATACAAAAATTATATCCCCATAGAGAAGGGGTTATATAGAGCTGGTTTGAGAGTCATTTTCTAATATTTCATAGATGTCTGAAGAAGAAAGCTTCAACACACTCCTCCCCTTGGCATTTGGAGTAAGGCTTTTGAGTAAGTAATTAGATAGAAGGGGACATTACTAGAAATAAGAATACTGCTGTGCCCATTCACTCCAAAATCAAACTCACTGACTTCGGGACATGTCAACTCCCAGTGACCCTATAGGACAGGGTAGAACTCCCCCTTGTGTGTTCCTGAGACAGAAACTCTTTACAGGAGTAGAAATACCCATCCTTCTCCCAAGAACCCGCTGGTGGTTTTGAACTACTGACCTTGCAATTAGCAGTGAAACGCGTTCCTCAGCCACCTGATCTATGCTCATTGGCACTGTTTGAAATGGAGGAGATGCCTTGAGAGGAAACCTTCATTGCCAAAGGTGGTGTGGTTTCAAAAAAACCAAGTAAATGGTCTCCAATGTGCTCATCTGCACATGAGAAGAAAGGAATGGAATGTCAAGGAGCCTATTCATTAACAACAAAAATGAGGTTGCAGGGCATGGATCAGTTGTGAGGGCAAGTGGGACTCCTAAAACCGAATTCCATGATTGTGAAAACATAAGCATAGGCAGGGTAGCATGAACAGTTGAAGCACTTGGTTGCTATGCACAAGGCTGGAGGATCATACCCACCCAGGTGCCTGGGGAGAAGCGTTGAGGACTGACTCGCAAGGATGAGTCACTGGAAACCCTACACCTCATGAAGCATGAGTCAGAACGGACCCAGTGGGAACTGGTTAAGTAAATTCAGGGCAAGTGGTGTGATCTCTGTAGAGTGCCTGCTTCCACCATCAAGAAGGGCTCTGGCCTTTCCCTATTCACTCATCTCTTGCTCACCAGAACATCTCTGCCTCTGGAGTAGAATCATGGTGCCACCATCAACCCTCCAGGTTTAGATAGCATGGAAATGGAAACAGCTTGTTGTTCTTGGGTGCCCTCCATTCAGTACTGACTTACAGCAATCCTAGGTACAACAGAACGAAACACTATCCAGTCCTGCGCCATCCTCTCAATTGTTATGTTTGAGCCCATTCTTGTCGCCACTGTCTCAACCCACCTTGTTGAGCGTCTCTCTCTCTCTCTCTCCCTCTTTCTCTCTCTCCTCTCAACTTTACCAATCATGATTTCCTTTTCCAGAGATTGGATTTTCCTGACACCAATTATGTGAAGCAAAGTCTAGCTATTCATGCTTCTAAGGAGTGTTCTGGCTGCACCTTTGTCAAAGCAGATTGGTTTCTTCTGTGGGTAACAAGCTCATGAGACTCTGCAAGAAGCTAGTCCTGTTACATGTTACAGAGAAATTCAAGGAATCTTGGCTAGCTGGTCACTCAATTAAGGCCTACCCTTTTCTTAGTCTCCTGACTCCAACCACAGCTGTATCTCTTGTTTCAGGCATAAACAAACAAATAAGTAAATAAAATTCAGACTTTGGCCCAATTCTGATGTCCTTTCTTCTGTTGGGGATCCAGACATGCTGTTCTGTGGCCTTTCCATTCACGGCTCACTGTGTGAACCTCTGGGGGTGTGCCAGAGGCAACTCCATCATTGAGTGCTCTTTATTCAAGTGAAGACCAGCTGTCTTTATGTGGATGTGTCCTTACTGAATGCAATTGACTTTGAATTTGCACATGTGCCAAACATCTCTCATTAGTCAATGCCTTGACAAAGAGCCACATATGCTTAGATTCATACATTTATGCTTATCAAATTGATAACTGTATTTTCT
>PVJH01034269.1:0-20790 GCA_004026705.1 Nesogale talazaci | reverse complement strand
AGTGTAAACATCCACTGGAGACACAAAATATTATTTTTTGGAAAATATTCCACAGCTCATGCCATCTCTTTACATCAGCAGGGCTGCCTGCGGAGCACAACTCTTCCTCCAGGCGTCTTGGCACCGTGTCCCTCTGGGGAACGATCCACCGCCATGCTGCTCTTTGTGTGACTGACAAAGTCCACGCCAGGCAGATCTGGCCACTGCACCAGGGACATGCCTATAGAGAGGACAGGTAGCTCTTGGGACACGGGAACCTCCCGTCAATATTTACTGAGGCATTCAAGCAGGTAATAAACAGCTTACAGATAGCCTCCCTCACATACCATGCAAGCTTCCTCAGTCCTTGGACTGGGTCCAACCTAAGCATGTGTGGACCAGGCCTCCTCTTCTCCATATACCTGCACCTGAAACGCTGCAAGGACCCCTGACGTCATCTTGAAACCAACCAAGGATTGAGCTTCACGAGTGGCAAAAAAAGGCCTGTCTTGAGCTTCCTGCTCTTCTAAGATCCATCTATCTAGGATCAAAGTAGCAGAAGCAACTCGAAAGATTGGATGGGAACCTTGGGACACTGTGCTTATGTGCATGAGGAAGCAGTGGTTAAAAAAAAAAAGGCAGGTGTCTCAAAGAACCCCATTTGTCTCACTCAGTTGAACAGGGAGAAATGGATTCATTGGAGTATGTTTTGCTCTGTGTGTGTGTGTTCTCTGAAGCAACAGCAAAATAAATAAAACTTAGGAGGGAGGGAATGAAAAGGAGGAGATAGGGATGTCAGTGGAAAACCAATTTCACCTGTCAAAAACAAACCAAATTCAGGAAAAAGGGGCACTACCTTCAGTTCCAAGATATCTAGGATTTCCTAATATTCATTAAATATCTTTTTGTTTGCTTGTTTGTTTGGGGCATCACTGCTCTCCAGTGGTGGGAGTAGGAGGCCCAGCCCCACTGCTGGAATTGAACCTCCATCCCAGTGGACCGCACGCAGTCCCACGCACAACCACTACGCCACCGGGACTCAACCCTAAATATCTTCTTGATGATACAATAAATCATCTTACCTTCTTTCAATCTAGGAGGTAAAATAATTTTTTTAACTTCCAGTACCTAGGCTATACCCAGAGCAATTACGTCAGAATTTCTGGGAGTGGGACCCAGGCAACTGCTCACTTCACTGCCGCCAACAAGTAAAGTCTTTCCATCGCTCATAGTCCTTCAGGACCAAGGGGTGTGACATTTAGCCAGCGTCCCCTGCCCTCCATGCACCAAGGGCTCCCTGCCCCATATCCAACCATTCCCTATGCACACAGACATATCAATATGTAGACACACGCACACACATACCCCGAATTCTGTCAGAACATACATATACCTTCACAGACACACAGAAAAAGAATAAGCAACCTTTAGGGAAAGGTAAGCTTCTCCAGGGTGGCCACAGGTCGGGGACGGTCCTTGACCCGCTGTTGACCTTGAACACTAGCTATCTCAAGGTCCTTCGTCCTTGCTGCGCATCACTCAAGGCTACCAGGTGCATACCCCCCAGAGATTCCGTTTCAGTTTCCAGGAAGTGTCAACCCAATATGCAGCCAGCACTGGGCACCCCTGCACAGGGAAACCGGCTCTGTAAGGACTCAACCCTCTCTGTTTATGTGGGGGGAAACCAACACCCAGGGGGGAAGGTTTTGCCCAAGGCCATGCAGGAAAGGGTTTCTCAGCATCCTGAGCGCTGGCCACCAGATTAACAACAGTGACCGTCACAATTGTCACCACATCGATTGACTGCGTGTTCCCTGACAGGAACGTTTCTAAGAGGATCAAATACACCGGCACACTTGTCTCTCCCAACTCTGGGAGGCAGGTAAGACTTTTCTCTTAATGTACAGATGAGTACATTGAAACATTTAGGTTTTTTATTTCTTTAAGGTATCAGCAAACTAACTTCATTCTATAGGCAATGGGGACGCTGTGCAAGTTTTTTTTTTTTTTTTTTTTGTGCAAGTTTTTTAAATCTTTGTTTCCCCCTACCTTTTCCTTTTTGCGAAAACTGAAAAGCAAAGAATGCCAAAACATCCAAAATGCTTGTGACAATTATAGTTTGGCATGTCGTCCTGCATCCCATGTGCACATATATAAAGAGCTGAGCATACAATTTTAGGTGGTTGGGGTTACACAACATGGATTCAGGTGTGTGTGTGTGTGTGTGTGTGTTTTCACACATCATGACTATTTACCAATTTAAAGTCCCCAAGCCATAAGCATTTTGACAAGCAAGAATATTCTGACTCGATTAAGAAATGGAATTTATAACTTTTAAGTAACTTGCCAGATGTTATTACAAAGCCAATGGTGACAAGGCTAAGTTTACGTCCCACCATCTAAGCCCAGGAGTGCATTTGTAACTACTAACACTAAAGTCAGCATGTGCAATATTCTTAAAAGAATCCCTCATATAAGCACTCCTAAAAAAAAAAAAACCCTAGTGATTCCTCAAATCAATTGACAGAAGCCATTGCTAGCACACTACAGAGCTTCTCAAGACTCGGGGAGCAGTGGGGAGGGGGCTTCATTCAGTTCCTTTCCACGGCTGGACCTCCATCGCCGTCTCCATGACTATTCTTAGCATGGGTAGAAGCCAAAAGAGAAAAGGCTATGGACCACCAGCTCTCTGTGGCTCATTTCCTAGTGCAGCATGTCCCAGAAAGTGGTCTGTGGCCTGCCTGAAGCAAAATTTCTTGGCGGGAGGTAGGGGGTTGTGTTAGTCTGGGTAGACTAGAGAAACAAATTTATGGAGACATTCAAATGTATGTAAGAGAGATTTATATACAAGAGGAAAGGATCATGGAGAAAACATCCCAGTCCGTTTCAGATCAAGTCCATAAGTCCAATATTAGTTCAATATCAGCAATCTATTAAGTCCTCTTCAGACTCATGAAACACACACAATCATGCTAGGTGTCAACGATCACAGGTCAGTGGGTGGAAAATCTTTGGATCCAGTGCTGTTGTGAGCATCTCATTGGGTCCAGTGGTGGTATAAATATCTCATCGCTGGCAGGGGTCTCCATGTGGCAACTCCAGTTCCCAGGGCTGCATCAGGGTAGATTTGCAGGAAGTCAGCCTTGGCAGTAGAGAGCCTCCCAGAGAGTGAACTGAGAGAGTGTGTGTCTCCTGCCTCCAAGAAGGAATGACCAGATTTCCCAGGATACTCAAGAGAAGGCCATGCCCACACAGAGGCCTCATTGGCTGTGATCTGATTGACAGGCTAGACTCTACCCCTACACTCTTAAGCCTTAAATTAACAATGATATCATTATCACAGGGTGCTAGCCTGAAAATCGTAGGTTTAAAGATTGCCTTCAGCAGATTCAGTCTAAGGTGAACTCGGACTTTATGAAGCAGAATCTCTGGGTGGCGGCAGCTGGCTGTCCAGCTAAATGAAAACTGAGGTTTTCGGCCGACTGGTACGGGGGAAAGGCATGATTCCACGGTGAACCCCATTTTAGATCTTCTTCTTGGGGTAGTAATGCTCCCTCTCAAACCCACACCAAAGTCACTGCCAACAAATCACGAGCCTCGACCCTGTCAGACAGAGTAGAATGGCCCTGTGAGTGTCCCAGAGAGTAACAGGAATAAAAAGCCTCATCTTTCTCCCTCGCAGCCCCTGGTGGTTTCGAACTGCTCAGCTTATAGCTTCAGCCCAATGCATAGGGCTCCTAAGGATACCCTCTAGTTAACAAAAAATAAAAATAAAAAAAGAAAGATGTGATTTATTTTCTGCTTTCTTCTTTCATGAATTTCTATTTTTCTTTTTTTGGTGGTCCCATGATACTTTTATCCTGAAAATTAAACATTTTGTAGAAAAAACAATGCGAGGTATCTGTGTTTTTTCCGAATCGCTTCACGGAAGACTCACCTACGGACAATCATCTATAGATGCTAAGTGGATGGATGAGTATACAGTTTGGTAGATTTTGCCACACACACACTCAGGGAAGTTGAAAAGTATTGCTAGGCACTCCTCAAGACCTTTATTAAACAAAGCTATCAAAATGTGAAGCTACTGCTTCTTGATATATCTTCCATCCAGGTCAATGCACATCCCAAACCCTTTTCCTGGTGAATTGTAGGTTCATCCAGGGATGATACTGGGTCAGAGGAACAGCGGTCTTTCCACCTCTTTTCAGTGTACAGAACAGAGGGAAGTCTGAAGGGGTGGGAACCGGGTCACAGGGCAGAGCAGAGTCCTCACCAGGCAGCCCTTGCTGTCCTCCAAGCAGGTGCAGGTGCTTTGTCATGAAAGGAAAAAGAAAATTCCTCAGCCCGACTTTAATGGTCTTTTTCTTACCAGTGCAGTTTTCTAATTTCTTTAAATGTCTTCAATCATAAGCCTTGAGGATCGTTCTGGATCCCTCAAGAAATTCTGTCAAGATCAGTTCCTGTCAAGTTAAAAAACAAAACAAAACCAGTCCTCACAATTTTCTGAGCTGACCTCCCTGCCTCAACTTCACCGACCTCTCCAAAGTCCCTGTTGTGACTGGGCCTAGTCCTCTGCAGCAAACCAGTAAAGGCACCGCTCGCCCCAGGTTAGGGTTGCTTCACAAAGCCAACTTCACCAGCTTCTGCCTTGTGTAAGCTAGCTGATCCTCAGACAATCTCTTCTTTCATGCCGTGGGCTTCTTTAAGACGTTCAATGTCTTGGCAAAAAGAGCCGGAGTCATTCTTCATGAATGCAGGGCCTGCCATTTGTCCGAGGGTCGCAAATGGGGAGACATTTGCAATGAGACACATCTCAGCGCCCATCTCTTCAAATCATCGGCATTAAATCTGGTAAAGCCCTGCTTTGGGGAGACAAGGATCCTCTGAAACCCAGTGAACTTGGACATGGCCCTGGGTAGGGCCTCAAACAAATGTTCTTTGCTTTGAAGATTTGTGTGGCTGAGCATGATAATTCGACCGATGTGGACCCTAGTCAGTCTCCTGGCATTTTGCAAAGGCACCTCACACCCCACTTCGGAACCCTGGAAGTTCTATCTAGCACAAGACAACATCTTGTCTGTGTGGATGTCACAGAAGGGATAGAAATCCCTTCCATCACACTGGACTGTGAGGACTGTCGTCACCCAACTCTTCCCTGTGAACATGGGCAACCTCTGGTGCTTTTGAGGAAAATGGTTCATATGCATCAGGCAGCCCAGAGCCTCAGAATGGGAACTCATCCACTTTGGCTTGCTTGAGATCCTGGTCAACGATACAAATCTTTGGCATTTGAGACACCTGGAAGCAGTGGGTATTTGGGGAGAGCTGATCCTCACAAGAGCAGGAACTCTTGTGAGACAGTAACAGTGGCGACAGTGGCATCGTGGCGATATGCTGAAGGAAGAGAGCAGTGGGCATGCTAGGAGACGGGCTGGCTGCAAGGACTAGCTGCAGTTAGCTACTGATGGCCGAGGCGCTGCAGCTCACCTTGCTTGGCAGAGTCTGTGCATGTGCGACCTGAAAACCTCATCACGATACTGTCTGGCTTACTCTCACACCTACCCATGACCACAAGCAAGATAGTAAGCATCATCATTGTAGAAGGGCTGCATCTCTTACACTTTCCTTCTATTCCCTTCTTCTCTTGAGCAATCCTCCAAGCCTTCTGTTTTCTAAATGGTGTCAATTTTAAGGCAAACAAAGGGTCTGTGCTCTTTGCTGGTGAACACTGGCATCAGAACAACTCTGGTGACCTGCCCTGAAGGACAGACCAACCCTCTCCGCCTCTGGGAGGACACAAAGCAAGCCCTAGAAGAACTCGACCACCAGCTTTTGGTTCTAAGCAAGATATGCTGGTCCCATTGCCCAGAAAGTCCACTCTGGCATCATCCAACTCTCAGATCCCTTTGAACCCTTCAGAGTCACTTTCTTCTTCTGGGAAGCCTCCCTTGACCCATATCCTCCAATAGCCTTGTCCCAAGATGCAGCCCACTGTCCAGGACCGCCTGTGTAAAACAACACCAAAGAACCTGAGACAGCACCAGAGTGCCTTTCAAACGACAGCAAGTGGGAGCTCTAAATCGGAGCGGAAAGAGCAGGTGTCTTTCTCCTTTTCTTTAAAACCTCAAGCAAGATTCACAAAGGCCCCTTACAGCGTCATCCGACAACCACAAACTGACTGTCCTCAAGTTGGCTCCAAGGCACAGTGACCCTCTCTACGAGCCTGACACCCGGCCCTGCCCACCCACCACCAGAACCATCGGCTGGAGTCTTCCTGGCCTCTCTCACCTTCTTCCCTACTCCTGAGCGCTGTGGCAGTGACAGAGGGCCAGCAGCACCTCCAGACACCCTAAACTATGCAGGCGTCCTCCAGGGAGTGGGGGCAGGATGGAGAAAAGGAGGGAGGAGGATCTGGGGCGCTCCCAGGCTAAAGAGAGAGATCACTTCTGCTTTCCTTTTTTTCCCTTCTTTGCATCACTGGGGGAGTAGGAAGCCCAGCCTTGCTGCTGGAGAGCTGCTGCTGGATTTGAACAGTCAACCCTGTGGGCCACAAACACTACGGCCACCAGGGCTCAGGGCTCAGCTCACTTCGGCTTTTTTTTTTTTTGGGGGGGGGGGGGCATCACTGCCTCTGGTGGTCGTGGGCGCTACCCAATGCAGTTCCTGAGAGCCCCTGCTGGGTTTGAACTGCCAAGCCCGCGGGCTGCAGTCCCGCGCAGTCCCGCGCTCAACCACTTACGCCACCGGGGCTGAGCTCACTTTGGCTTTCTTAATGTCATCACAAACCTCTCTTCCCACCACCCTGGGGGCTCTTCAAGCCAGGGGCCATGGTGCAACACCATTAATAACTCTTGCCATTAATCATAAAGCTAAAAAGCCAAACTCCCTGCCACTGAGTCAGTGCTCACTCCTGGTGACGTCATGTGGGTTTCCAAGGCTGTAACGGTGACCGGAGCAGAGCCCAGCCTTTCTCCCTCGGAGCTGTCTGTCATTCAAACTTCTCACCCTGTGGATCGCAGCCCAGCACGTAACCACCACACGACCGCGGTGGCCAGAGTTTCTTAATGACTTCCACCAACGGCCCTCAACCTTTGAGGATTGAACAACCCTTTCACATATTTCTGATGGTCTTAGAAACCAAGATACCGCTCCTCTTTCCGTCTCCAGACGTGTCTGTCCACTTTCAGTTATGCCCACACATGAGTATCCAGAGTGAAGACTTGTACCCAAGCTACACCATGCTTCAAGACAAAATTGCATTTAGTTGTCATTAGAAATAAATATTTGGTTTTAAAAAGGACAGAAAGAAATAGGGCTGAACCCTGGTGGTGTAAGCGGTTAAGTGTGGGACTGCGGCCCGCGGGCTTGGTGGTTCAGATCCAGCAGCGGCTTGCAGGAGCAGTGCAGCTTAGCTCCCATGACCACCACAGGGCAGTGATGCCCAAAAAAAGAAAAGAAAGAAATATTGGATGCTATATAATTAAATATTGCTTATTAATCACTATGTTTTAATTATGTTCCATTTGTAAACATGAAAATACATCTTGCATTACATTATGATTCATAATAGTAGCAAGCTTATAGTTATGAAGCAGCAATGAAAATAACTGTATAGGGGCTGAGCCCTGGTGGCATAGTGGTTGTGTGCGGGACTGCAGCCCACTGGGCTGACAGTTCAAATCCAGCAGCAGCTCTCCAGGAGCAAGGCTGGGCCTCCTTCTTACACCAGAGGGCAGTGATGTCCCCCCCAAAAAAAATTTTATGGTTGGTGGTGATCACAACATGAGGAACTATTTGAAAGACTTGCAGCATCACATACTAAACTAAGTTTCTTTGCATACCCATTCATTGTCTCCTCACACTGCCATCACAAGGGGGACCATTATCCTCTCCGCTTTGAACATACAGGCAAAAAGAATATAACTTCCTCAAGTCACAAAACCAAGGTGCCAGCAGTCTGTCTGTGGAGTCCGGACCCTGCAACCCATCGCTGTGGAATTCTCCTCACCTCAGACCCAGAACCAAGAACTGTAATAAGGAATAGGTCACAAAAACCTAGAGATCTTTGGTATGTTTTCCTTTGGCCTCTCAACGATGAGAAGTATACTTCTAATAATTTATAAATTACCAAGAATTCATAGGGAGGTGGGTGGGGAAGGAGGGGGGGAAATGAGGCATTGATACCTAAGGCTCCAGTAGAAAGAAAATGTTTTGAGAATGAGGATGGCAACACATGTACAAATGTGCTTGACACAATGGATGGATGGATGGTGCTAAGAGTTGTATGGGGCTGAGTCACGGTGGCGTAGTGGTTGTGTGCAGGACTGCGGCCACTGGGTTGGCTGTTCAAATGCAGCAGCAGCTCTCCAGGAGCAAGGCTGAGCCTCCTACTCCCACCAGAGGGCAGTGAAGCCAAAAAAAAAAAAAGAGTTGTACGAGCCCCAATAAAATGATTTAGCTAAAAAATAAAGGAAGACTCCCCCTGGGATGTAGCGATGTGTTTTAGCCATCTTTCTGGACATTCCACGGACCCACCCATGGAAGCACCATTTCTGGTTCTGGTAAGCAAGGTCAGCCCCTGATCCTTGCTGAGCCAGAACAGATGTGAGTCTACCACGGGGTGTTCTGTATTTCTTACTCACAAAATTGCCCTCCCACCCCAGGCGCCTGGGCTTACTGACAAGGACACGTCCACCGGTCACAAGGAGTCATAAAGAGTGAGGCTGTGTCTAATCATCCCTCTCCACGTTGCCAGCGTCACCAGCATGACCTTGCTCAGGTCTTACAGGCCCCTGGCTTAGGAATCTCCTCAGAGCAGAAAAATCAGTAACATTTCCTCCACTCCCCAACCATGATTTGCATAGGCCACAGACAAGAGAGAGAATCCTGGCCTGCTGTGCTTAATGAACTGAAAGAAGGCTATGTTTCTTTTCCACCAAGGAGAAAATGGAAAATCTAGGAAGGAAAACTAGCCATTGCCGAAGCCGGTGTGGGAAGAGGAGACGAGTATAGCAACTGATGGAGCCTGGGAAAAAAGGCGGCCAGGGTGAAGTTCCCCTCTAAGGAGGCCACCATGGGCCTCCAGGATAATAATGCCCAATATTCTATTGACCGCTGTTGGTTGTCATCATGAGAAATCAACTTCCCCTTTCTACTACTCTATGTCAGGTCTTGAGCAAAAGTCAGCCCCCACAAGAAGAAGGAGTGGTACTGGGTGTGGAACAAAAGAGAATGTAAAGAGGTGAGGGCCAAATGAGCTGAGAACAGTACCTCAGAGAACTAGGCAGATGGGTGGAACGGGAGAGGACTTAAAGATGGGGGGTGGGGAGGCAGAGAAAAAACAGATGACCTAAGAGTCATGGGGCTAAGCACCTCCTAGACCACCAGCCCCAGCAAGTGGATCCAGGTGGTCATCCAGCAAGCATTTCAAGCTACCCACAGACTCCTCTTAATGTTTAGTCCTAGGGATTTCCTTCAGGGCTCCAGATTTTTCGAGCTTCAGACACAACCCACTAATTCAAAATTCAAAGAGACAAAGGATTTCTTTTTTTGTTTATATTTCCCCTTCAGTCCTGTCTGCAGAGACCTTAGGCCAGTTTCTTCTTCAAATGTAAATGTCTTGAGCACACAGAGTACTGGGTGTGGCTTATCTTCTCAGAGCATTTCTTGCAGACCAGTCCTGTACCCATTTAAAGATTCAAAGAAAGGCTGAAGACAGTGAGTTTACAAACCATTTTCATACTTTTTAATAATCTTTTCTACCACATATCCGTAATAATACTTAGAAGAAACCAATGTCATCATAGTACAGCCAGATCCTAAACTCCATTCTTAAAACATTAAGCTTAATCCGTCTTTATCTTAACTTAATCCTTATCTAAACTATTCCATTGATATGAAAAAAGGCCTTAGGCCTCTGACTGCATCAAGCCAGAGCCTTCTGTCAGCCATTTGAACTAAGCAGCATGGTCTTGGAGAAGTTCAAGAGCAGTTTCACCCCCCAGCTCAAAATTGACATGCATTACATTCATTTTTGCCATTTCAGATAGGATTAGCCAAAGACAACTTCTAGGAATCAAAACTTTAACTTCCCGTATTCTTTCCAGAAAACAACCCAAAAAACTGCATGGCCAAATCTGACCTCTGGCAAGCCCAAGAAGAAAAACCATGGGCAGAGGTCAAACAAGCATCCACTCTCCATGACTTGTTTCTCTAGTACACCATTCCAAGGTACCATAATGTGTTACTCCTGGTTGACTAGAGAAGCAAATTCAGAGACACTTATATATGTGCAAGAGAGTTTTATATCAGAGTAAATGCAAATGAGAAAACATCCCAGCCTAATCCAGATCAAGTCCATAAGTCTGATGTTAGCCCATATGTCTGACACTAGGCCATAAATTCCTCTTCGTCCAAACAGTACATGCAATGTCAAATGCAGGAAGATCCCAGGCTAGTGAGTAGAAAGTCTTGTGAACCCAGTGCTGGTGGAGGCATCTCCATGTTGGCTCCTCCAGGTCTGAGTCTGACTCAACAGGAAGGTGAAGCATAGAGAGAGTATGACCCTTCTCCAGGGAGAAAGAGAGAGAGTTCCCAGAATGCACATGAGAAATCCACACCCACAAAGAAACATCATCAGGCTGTGACCTGATTGACAGGCTAGACTGCCCCCCTTCACTCTTAATACCCTCAAGTTGACACAAGACTATGGAACTACCACATCACCCTGCAGGTGGTTTAATCCCTCTCTACTTATGCAAATGAAAAGTGGAAATGATCCCCCCTACTATCCTACTAATTTCTGGGTTGTGTTTCTTTTTTTGTTTGTTTGTTTGGGCATCACTGCTCTCCGGTGGTGGGAGTAGGAGACCCAGCCCCACTGCTGGAATTGAACCTCCCGTCCCAGTGGGCCGCAGTCCCGCGCACAACCACTACGCCACTGGGGCTCAGCCCCTGGGTTGTGTTTCTAATGGAAAAACATTGCTTACAAGAACATTAGAGACTAGGAAGGCCATTTCCCTGGAGCCCAGTATTTTAGATCACATGACAAATATTCTGATGATTTAATATCTCTTTTTGTTTGGTTTCTTTTTCAAGCTGGGTAGAGGTTGCATGTGCATTTCCTCTGCAAAGTGCAGGTTTGGAACCAAGAGTCTCTAAGAAATCTTTATCTCTTCGGCTCTAAACCGAAGAGGAAAAAAAAAGGAAAAAGCACAAAAACCTCTGCTTAATCATGTACCTTGGACTTTTCATGACCAATTTCTTTTTTGTTGTTGTTGTTCATCACTGCCCTCTGGTGGTCATGGGAGGTACCCAGCGCTGCTCCTGAGAGCCGCCACTGAATTTGAAGCACCAAGCCCACAGGCCGTGGTCCCGCACTCAACCACTTACGCCACAGGGGCTCAGCTGACCAATTTCATTAAATCAAAGATATACAATCCCAAAGAAGGCCCCCACTATGAAAAGAAAACCTATCCTCACAAGAATAGAGCTACTAAAGACAAAAGACCTTTGGAAGTTGTTCGGGCCTCACTCCACTTTCAAAATCTCTGAGGCAAAAGGACATCCTCCTCCTTCTTAGAAATTCCAAGGGAGAAGCAAGAGCTTTTTGTATGTTCAAATTGCACCAATTTGAAGACCAAAGAACAGGGACAGGGGAGAAGATCATTGGCATCTATTGAACAGTCTCTATGTGCCTAGCAGCATGCATTACAGCTTGTTTATTTTTATATATATCATAAAATCTCACAATCTTGAGACCTGGGTCATTTCACAGGTAAGGAATCTCAGGTTTCAAGCAGGTTAGCAGCTTTTCCCTTAACGATGGCGATGGTGCTGTCCACCCAGATGCATAAGATCAGAAGGTGACACTTCCTCCAAGCAGCCCGCTTCCTGCTAGCCAGTATACGCTGCTGCTGCTTCCAGACCTTGGTGCTGAATGGGGCTGGGATATGCTGTGTTTTCATATTCCACGCCCTGGTTTTGTCAAATCAAACCAAACTCACTCCCGTAGAGTCAAAGATGATTCACAGAGACCGTGTAGGACAGGGTAGAACTGCCCGTCCCCCCCCCCCACCCCCGCCTCCCATGGGTTTCCAAGATGGTAAATCTTTGGGGAAGTAGAAAATCTCATCTTTCTCCTGCAGGGAGGCTGATGGTTTCAAACTCTGACCTCAAGGTTAGCAGCCTCGAGGCATAACCCCATACCCTACCCCATATACCACCAGGACGCCTCTGCAGCCTGGGGCTGGACTCTGCTTTCTCCAGAGGTGAGCAGAAGTTAGACTCAGAATGACCTCTTGGAGAAAGCTCACCTGAAAGCAATGTGGAATTACTCCATTTATTATGGCTACGTAGGATGACATGCCTGGCTCCTCTGACCATCATCTCTTTCAGGGGTCCTCAAACTTCAGCCTGAGGGCCACATGAGGCCTGCCAAGGACATTTATCCGGCTTGCCAGGTGTTTTTGTCTCCACTGCTGTCCTGCTTAGCAGCTGCCTCATCCCGGGCCCTGCAGTGAGTTTGTTCATAGTTTTTTGTTGCTGTTTTTTAACTATAGTCCAGCCCTCCAATTGGCTGAGGGACAGTGACCTGGCTCCCTGTTTTAAAAGTTTGAGGACCCCTGATCTACTGTGTCAAGTAGGCAGTCAAAGTCAGAGCTGATTTGATAAGGGGGAAATCCATGCAAAGTGAATTTAGGGATTTAAAGAATTCCTTCAACAATGCTGTATCTCAGTGCGTCACCCTCCTCTGCTAAGGGGATCCGGGTGCCAGGCTGAGCCCCGGTGGTGTAGTGGTTGTGTGTAGGACTGCGACCTACTGGGTTGGTGGTTCAAATCCAGCAGTAGCTCTCCAGGAGCAAGGCTGGGCCTCCTATTCTCACCAGAAGGCAGTGATTCTCCCCCCCCCCAAAAAAGAGGGATCCAGGTGCCAACCAACCTGTGCTTGACAACCACCAAGAAGCCATCACTGGCCCCTCTCCTTGCAGACCACACCATACCTCTGCTGACACCTGGTCACTGGCTTCATTGCTACACACGGCCAGACCTTGTTTTAAAAAAAGAAACCCATGTCTAGATTCTTCGTCATGGATTAGTTTGTGAGTGGTGCCGGCCCCCTGAAGAACTTCATTGTAATCAAAAGCACATCCCCAAATACACCTGAGTGGTTTCCTTGGAAAAGTATCCTAAGCCGAAACTCCTTTTCGCATCGGGGGATTCTTGGCCAATTCTGCCACAGAACGTGGAGCATTTGTTGGCCTTGTTCCAGTCTTCTGCCCACGGGCTCCATCCACTCGGCGATGCCCTTCCCTGCTCCACAGCAGAGGAGCTCACCAAGCCTCTCCCTGCCATTGTCAGTGGTTACAGCCTCCGGGACCTGCTTCCTCTTGTGCCTGGCCCCTCGCTGCTCTAGGAGAAGACCCTTGGGTCAAGCTTTCTTTGAGGGCAAAGCACCAGCCCTTCCCACCCTATTGGCGACCCTCGCTTGTCCAGGACAGCTCAGCCCTGCCTTCCTGGGAGCACCCCGGAGCCACGAGATTGCATCATGCACACCTTTAGACCGCAAGTGCCACATGGCAAGGACTCTGGTATTTGTCTTGGCGTCACCTTTTTTCATTAATTCCCTGCTGCCCTTCTTTAGGGCCCCATAAAACTCCAGGATTAGAAAGAAAGAAATAACCAATTGGCCACTGGCACTCCCTTGGCAGGGGGTGGGGTATAGGGAGGGAGCCTGCCTTCCATGTTCAAAAGTGAAAACATCACCTTTCACCTAAAGAAAGAGATGAGCCCAAGAAAGCTGGCTGAAGTCCAGCGGCTCGCCTCCAAGCTTTGTCTTCTCTCTGGCGAGGAGGCTTCCTCCCTCAGGGAAACCATCTTGGGCACTCTTGTTCGGTGCCTCCCTCAGCCCCTCTGCCACCTTGTAACTTCAAGTAACCTTGTAACGCCAAGGTCGCCGCTGGCTCGGAGCCCTGTGATAACCCTCCCCTACACCTGCTTTCTACCCAGGTCCCCAAGTGATGACCTACGTCTGCCGTCCACCCCAACCCTTTTCTTGGCGTAGTCTCAAGAATACCCCCATCAGTCAGGCCTCTCTCACCTTCTTTTACATGAGGAGAGGGAGACCCACACACCTTTCCCATAAGCATCCTCCTTATCACTGCTTCCGCAGCAACAGGCATGCCACGGGCAGCCTTGCCCCTGCAGCTGCCTGAGAGCAAGACTGTCCACTTTCTGAGAGAGGCACAGGACCAGCCTGCTCTTTTGAATCCTGGGACCTGTTTTGGCCATACCACTCACTGGCCCAGGCTAGTCTCTATGGGACCCACCTCACGCCACCCTTCTCGTCTCTCAACTCAGTGGCTGTCTAACGTGCAGAACTAGCCTCCCGCCTTCATGGTTCAGAAACCACCTGGCCGCTCTTCGGCATCCTGTGCCCATTTTTAAAAGAGCTCTTTTCAGGGACATCTGTTTCTTCAACGGGAGGGTCCCAATTCTACTCTAGTGGGTGTCCTGATATCACTTCCTCTGAGTTCCACCGGGAAGGCTAGTACCCTCACTAAAGACACTCCCCAGCCACCTCACCCTTGTTTACCTCCCGCCCAGGCTCCAAACAAAACTCCTGCCCTCCTCTCAGCTGCCAAAATAACCCTAGAAGGACAGACACCACCAGGATCTTCCATGGCCCTTCTTATAAAAGCCCTACATGACTCCCTGTCTTCTGCAGAATAGAGCACTCAGAGTCCAGGGCGTGCTGGCCCCAGTCTCCCTTTGCAGAACCCACTCGCACAACCTCTGTGTAAAATCTCACACTAGACTACAATGCGCTGACTCTAGAATCTGCCTGACTAGGCATTGTTTTTCTCCTCTCAGGGAGCTGAAATAAAGCAGAGTAAAGTTTTGTCTTTGAAAGAAGGGATGTGTCGCTTTGTGTCTGAGGGTCGAGTGATCCAGGTGGAGAGGAGGTGTTGAGGAGTCACAGTGGAGAGTAGAGGAGATGTGGTGGCGTCATAGTCCAGGTCTACAGAGGACAGCTGGTCTCATCCGCCAGGGGGAAGGAGCCTGCATTGTACAGCCATTGTCTAGGTGGGTAGGAAGGGCAGACAGGTGCAGAGAAAGGCAGGTGGTAGATGTGGTGGTGGAAAGAGAGGAATGGCTTTTCCTTCCTGGAGGAAATAAGAAACTGATGTGGGTGGTTATCGGAGGCATAAAGAGTGAAAATATATGAAATATAGGAGGAGATTGACTAGGAACATATGTACATACCTGCTTGTCTGTTAGCTCTCTGTCTATATACCATCCTACCTCTACAAACCTGGAGAGGAATCCATTCCAATTTTAACTAAGGTTAGCTAGGCTGGGAAGAAAAGACATCAACCAACTACTCAGGGTGGTATGTGAACCAAGGGAAAACTGATGGCACCTGTTTCCTTCCTGGATTATGTTTATTTTTTCTCAATTTTGTCCAGTAAGTGTGAGTTAGTTTCATAACTAGAACAAGTATTTTATAATTAAAATAAAATAAAATAAAATATAGGCTGGTAATCAGAGGTAGAACATAAAGATCACTGTAGAGACCAGGTTATGAGAGTCTGAACCCAGAGGATGCCTCAAAGAGAAACAAGTGAACAGATTCTGATCCAGATGTTTCTCCCATGGGGGATAAGTAAAGAAGATATCTCTCTCTCTCTCCTCTCTCTCACACACACACACACACACACACACACATACACACACACACACACGGGCAGAGAGGATGGAATTATAATGTTCTACTCCTACCATGAACCCTATGACTACAGAAGTCCATCTCCCTGGCTCTCCAAACTACCTCACGTTTCATAGTCAGATGGGCATAGTCTAATCAACACCATAACATCACTGACCCTATCCACCATAGGTTCACGGTAGGGGTCTGACAGGTGTGGTCTGGACTGAACCAAGGCTGAACAGAAAAGAAATCCAGTATTTATCTTGAGTCCTTCACAGAAGGGCCACATGAAAGGGATGGTATTTCCAGGATGCCTACCACTGATGAAACACATAACTATCCTCTCGTTCCTTAATATTTCCTCCCCTTACTGTTATGGTCTTAGGTTTACCTCATTCATCTTGTTAGACCTGCATATGTTCATTTGCATAATTAAGATTGTTCCATGAAATCCAAGAAAGAGAAACCCTCCAGACAGAGTAATGGGAGCAATGACTCCCTGAAGGTCCAGGAAGAGACGGGTTGGAGAGTGGAGAGAGGAAACTGGTAGCAGTCTTGACTGCACAACCCCAGTCAAGGGGAATGGATAACAGACTTGTCGGTGGATGGATACATTGGATGGTGTAAGATATGGCAAATAATAATAATAATAATAATAATATGTAATATAATAAGGGTTCCTGGGGGTCGGTGGGGGAGGGAGGGGATAAAAGGGAGTGAGTGGCTAGCAAAGATTTCAAAAAGAAAGAAAAGAAAAGGTTTTAAAACCGATGTTGGGGGCTGAGCCCCGGTGGCGTAGTGGTTGTGCGCAGGACTGCGGTCCACTGGGATGGAGGTTCCATTCCAGCAGTGGGGTTGGGCCTCCTACTCCCACCACCGGAGAGCAGTGATGCCCCCCCCCAAAAAAAAAAAACCGATGTTGGCAGGCAGCAATTATACAGTTGCGCTTGATCTCATTGAATGATGGGTTCTTATAAAATGATTTTTTTTAAGGAGAAGAATGTATCCCAACCTCAGCCCTGCTGAGAGAGGTCAGTCTGGAAACCGCCGGAGTGGCCCTCACTCAGCCCTCCTACCCAGAGCCAACGGTCACTTGGGCACGTGAGAGCGGGCATCTCTCTCCAACCGGGAGGCAGGTGCCCAGCCCGGTTGCCTTCTGGACCGAGTGCTTCTGATTGGGAAAGGGTAGCTTAGGTGACCCAGTCAGGAGGGAAATGTTGACAGGTCAATTCGGAAGCCGTTTATCCCAGGAGAGTTAAGAGTCTGTCTCATTAAGGCTTTGAAGAACTAGATTTAGATTAGACAAGCCTCTGACAGAGCAGTTATAGATAATGTATAAATGCAAGATGCTGAACTCGGGGACTTCGAGGTCAGGCGTTATTTTTACTCAGGCCTGCTTATTACTTGTCCCCCCTCCCCCAACTGAAACTCTCTCCAGCAAGTGAAAAAGCAGATTCTGAGCAAAGGGGTAGAAAAGATGGGAGGGGGGGAGGGGGGGTGGCAGGGAAACCTGTGACCTGGAACAAGCATTTTGAGCTGGTGCCAAGTGGGTGCGGGGAGCGAGCCAAGCCCCTCTGGATGGACAGTCAGTCCCCTCGGACCACCTTCACCAGGACACACCCTGGCAATAGACCAGCTGAGACCCCCCATCCACAGAGGCTGGCTGCCTCAGGGACTCTCCATGAGTTAGGGGCCCATCTAGGCACAGGCTTTCTGACTGCAGCCCGCTGCACCCTCCGGCAACAGCAGCCTCAAGAGGGGCTCCCCTCTTGTTCGGGAAGCAGTGCCATCTTTTCAGCTGCCTGGGCACAGTCCGTTTCAATCTGAAACTCTTCCCTCTGGCCCTCGCCAGCTTCCCCCCTTGTTTCTGTACTACAAAAGGCTGCCCTTCTCATTGGACCCCTGTGTCGTTGCCCTGAACTTGACTGAACCTCAGACTGCCGAAGTCACTCAAGGGTCCTGCTCGTCCCGGTCTGCGTGCTTTTGTTCCCAACCGTCGCCCAGGCATCACGTGGAACCAGCGGGCGTGTTTTTTTTTTAAGGCTCCAAACCTTCCAGAGAGCTGGTACCTGTTCTTTTCCCCTGAGGTAGTCTAAACAAGCATCTGAAGAACAAGACATTTATTGCCAAGACAATTGCAGATAAGGGAAGATTATCCGTCTGCTAAAATGACTTTGGCTGGGCCTAAGTTGCAGCGTTGTCAGAGTGATTTTAGCACTGACCCTGCTAGACATTCAGCTATTACAAACCCGAGATAAGGTCCTCGTTTTTTTATGGAGCTTGGAGGAGCGGAGGGGAGACAGGGAGTTGCAATGATAGTCGCCACTGGAGATAAGGAGAATATATATTTTGTTTAACCAAACCTGTCCCTTGGCTAGAAACTCCACTGAACGGGCATCCATCAAATCCCTTTCTGATTTACACGAATACCTGATTCCCCCCGATAAGGAAAAGTGTAAGTCAACACCACTCTGTAGTAATTGGGTGTTACCTGCCCAGATACTGGGCTTTTTATCTCCACATCCTTGTGCAGGCTCCCTTCAGGTTTATCTGCCCCGAGGCGTGACCATGCTGTCGTGTGTGTGTGTGTGTGTGTGTGTGTGTGTGTGTGTGTGTGTATACCAAGCGTCCATTCATGAATATGCCCCCAAAGAAATGTCCTAGAAAAACAGAAGACTAGTAACTTGGACAAGGAGGTGGGAAGCGGCAGGAAAATGATGCCTCTGTTTTCATCGTCATGACTAAGCCTCTGAGAGGCATCTCCCCCATAGAAGCATCTTCTCTGCTACCCATCACCCATCACACAGGGCCGCCAAACCCCAGCGCGGCCCTGATAAGCTGCCCGCACTGTGGTGAATCATCCCACACCTCCGGACTCAGTTTCTCCATCTCTACACTGGGAAAATGACACCTACCACCCCGGATCTATCCAGAGGATAAATGAGCTGCCTTCTGCCCAGTGATTTGAAACAGGAAGGCGAGTGGATTAAATAAAGGTTTACAAAGAATTACGTCCAAAAGGTCATTATTTATGATGTGCTTCATGAAGGTAATATATGATAGCTGGAAGAGGCCCCAGAGTGGAACTATTTCAAGTGCCTCTTATTCCAAGTGAGAAAAAAACAATGAAAGAAAGCTGAGGCCCAAAGGAGAAAGGTAACTTGCCCAAGACAAACTAACTCCCCACCCATCTGCCCTGCCGGGTGAGGTCAGTGCTCAGGGAGGACACATTCTTGCTCCAGGTCACGGGTGGCTCCATGTTTACCTTTCTGACCACAAAAATGGATACTTAGAAAGAATTGTTAGCAGCACAGATAAAGAAGTACAATAAAGTGTTAAAAGACATTACAGACAGGGGAAAAAAAGATATTATAAAACACAAAAACGGTACCCACCCTATCCTTGGCAATAATGTGTGCATGAAAATTACATTTTCTGGGCTGAGCCCCGGTGGCGTAGTGGTTGTGTGCGGGACCGCAGCCCACTGGGATGGAGGTTCGATTCCAGCTCCAGGGAGCAAAGGCTGGGCCTCCTACTCCCACCACCTGAGGGCAGTGATGCCTCCCCCGCCAAAAAAAAAACCCAAAAAAATTACATTTTCCAATCAAACGTACATAGTTGTGCATGAGAGTGGAATTTGGGATCAGAGTTAGTTTTAAATGTTATCTCTAATAGTACTGTTTTGTTGAGGAAATTGCCAAATTATCATGTCTTGTTTGTAAAAGTGTTTATGGTTTGGGGTGGGGGGGTGTTTGGTTTCTGTTTTGTTTTTTACAAGCAATTCCGTCTATAAAGTGAAAAAATGAAAGTGTACTTCAAGGCCCAACCCCACTCCCTTCACCTCACAGGTCTAACTTTAAGTTTGCAGTCTTTCTAGTCTTTCTCCGGTACGGACATGAAGCTAAACGTTTGCATGTCTGTGCTTTTTTCTGTTTAAAGGGAGGTGCTGTAAGGACTGGGGGTAATTCTTAGGATCAGGAAGAAAGAGTGTTCTGTGGAGCAGAGCACAAGCAGACTTCAGCTACCCCTTGACTCTACTGACTCTACTCTTAGAAATGGAGACTGTATGAGCCCCCAATAAAATGATTTTTTTCAAAATCAAAGAGAGAGAGAGAGAGAGAGAGGGCTGAGCCCCGGTGGCGTAGTGGTTGTACGCGGGACTGCAGCCCACTGGGATGGAGGTTCGATTCCAGCAGTGGGGCTGGGCCTCCTACTCCCACCACCGGAGAGCAGTGATGCCCCCCCGCCCCCCAAAAAAAGAGAGAGAGAGAGAGAGAGAGAGAGAAATGGAGACTGTATCCCCAAAGGCTCCCCCTTGCATTCAGAAAATGATGACACTCAATCAACCTACGCTCATCATCAGGCTTGGCATGAAGATGCTTAATCAATCCGAAAAGTAATGAAAATATTAAAATCAAAACTTACTCTCTAAAGTCCCAAAATGTTAAAAGTGAAAGTTTTAAAAAGTGTTAGAATTGCTGGGTATTAAAATCATGAAGAATAATGACTAAGTCCTTCTATACAACGTCTCCTTCTGATGCCAAAACTCAAAAATTTCAATTTGGAAGCACTGCTCATGTGAAGCAGAATACTTCCCTGCTTCCAACATAAATAAGCCAGGGTCTTGTCATCAAATAGAAGCAAGGCCCATGTCATTTGGTATCCTCATGGCTGACCTGGATCCTGGTGGTGAAGTGCCTTAAAAAAGAGAGATGGAAAGTGGAAACCACTTTTTGTTTGGTCATTTATAAATTAAATTATAATGAACATTTTGCATTGTTAAAAAAAAACAACACCCAAGTTTGTTGAGGCCTTCGACAATCAATGTCGATGAATCAGAGCACACAAGTGGTCTGTCTACACTATCAAAGAATCAGTGCACACAGTGGTCTGTCCACACTACCAAAGAATCAGTGCACACAGTGGTCTGTCCACACTATCAAAGAATCAGTGCACACAGTGGTCTGTCCACACTATCAAAGAATCAGTGCACACAGTGGTCTGTCCACACTATCAAAGAATCAGTGCACACAGTGGTCTGTCCACACTATCAAAGAATCAGTGCACACAGTGGTCTGTCCACACTATCAAAGAATCAGTGC
>PVJH01034268.1:0-20776 GCA_004026705.1 Nesogale talazaci | reverse complement strand
CTCATGAAGCACCAACTTATGAGCCTCAGTGATGGAAAAGTTACATGGATTCCAGGTAGGGCTGCACAGCCAGTTACTGTGAGTGTTGTCAAGAAGAAGTTGTGTACCTATAAAAAGTTGAATTGGCAAGTGATATGAAAGACATATTGACAATAACAGAAAAGATAATCTGCTGAGGCAACTTTGTACACCCAAACGCCTCATGAGATTTGTTTGGTTGAAACTACCCGTCTTCTAATAACAGCGCTGAAGTCCATTTCCGTTTGACTTGTCTTTCTTGTCCACTCATTCAAAGCAGCCTTTAGATCCGATGGGGAAGGAAACTGGAGTGTTTACAAAGCTATGAGTTTTCTCTTTTTCTTCTCCCCCACCCACCGCGTCCAGTCCTTTTATTTATGGAGAATAACACAAAGTGAAACATACAAAACAAAGTTGCTCAGCTCATCTCAACAGAGCAAGACAGTATCCCAGTAAACCCACAGTGTATGTTGTCTTTCATATTTGGGGTTTACTTTATTTCCCATCCTGAGTCCTCCCCACCTCCCAGCCAATTTTCTTCAAAGTCTGCTTCTTTGAGTGTGAAAACCATTTGTCTTCATTCTTTTCTTTATAATAATGGTGTGATGAAGTATTTATCTTTAGGAGACTGGCATTGCTGAGTATAATATTTTCCAAATTCATCAATATCGAGAGGTGTTTGACAGTTTCATTTTGGTTTTTTAGAGATGCATAATATTCCATGTTTTTTCATGTATCCGTTCCTCCACCAATGAGTTTTTTTGGGGGGGAGCTATCTCCACTTTTTTTTTGCTAGTATAGAAAGTGCTGTAATACACAGGACTGTATTGTACGTATGTTTGTATTTTGTTCTTTATTCTTTGGGGCGAATACCAAGTAGAGAGAGATGCTATTTCTATTCGCGTTTATTCAAAGAGTGCTGTACTCCTTCCCACAGTGGCTGTCCAGTTCTGCAATCCCACCCTCCATGCATGCATTTCCAGCTCCCCGCATCCCCTCCAGCATCAGGTGTTTTTTGTTTTTGCTTTTAACTTTGCCAGAAATATCAGTGTGCGGTGGTATCTCGTCGCTGTCTTAATTTCTATTTCTAACTAATGATGTCACGCACTTCTTCATGTGATTGTGTGCCCCCTGGGAGGTCATCTTTAGTGAACAGTCTATTTGTGTATTCTGCCCATTCTTGATGGGGTTGCTTGTGTTTTTATTAAGATGTTGCCATTTCCCACAGATTATGGGAAAGATTAAAACTAACTCTTTATCCACTCTACAATGGCCATTTTTTTCCCAGTCTGAGTTCGTCCTTTTGATGTCGCCTTTTCATGTACATAAATGCACTTTTAGGAGCCTTCAGTTCTCTGCTGCTGTCCTTTGTAGCATGAGTGTTTTTCATTATGTTTGATAATGTACTTATGCCTTGTACAAGGGTCCTTGGGTTTGTCCTTATTTTCATCGATGATCAATATAGTTCTGTGGTTTATCTCTAGGCCTTTAATCCATCTGGAGTTCATGATTGTATGAGATTTAGGTGTGTTCTGCCTCATTGTTTTGCAGGTTGAGATCCAATTTTCCCAGTACCATTTGCTGAAAAGAATCTCTCTTCCCCTTCTAATGTGTTTTAGTCCTTTATCAAAGGGCCAGTGCCTGTGGGTACATAAGGTTGTATTTTGGGATTTTCTGTTCTAATCCATTGGTCTATGTATCACTGCACCATGGCTGTACATCCTATGTTATGAGATTGGGGGTTGGGGGGTTGGGGAGGCCTCCTACTGGGTCTTTGTTTTTTTTGTAGGTTTTGTTTATCCTAAGTTTGTTTCTACTCCATATGAAGTTGATGACTACTTTTCCCATTTCTTTGAAGAATTGTGCTGACACTTGGGTTGGTATGGCATTGAAGAATTTGGTTGAAAGTTAGTAGTTAGAAAATTCTCCCTGAAGCTCCCAGTTATCTGAGGCCTGTGTGTCTCACAATAGAGCTGACTCCCTGCTGTTAGGATGATGGGTCCCTACCATTGGGCCGATTCGCATGCTGTTAATGATCTCTAGCTTAACCTGTTTAGCCACATTCAGGAGTCTGGGGTCTGGTCTTGTCATATGGGACCCTGAGACCTCCCTTTCCTGTAAATAACACAACCCCTTCCTTACCTGTATGTCCTTACCTGCAATTAGGGACCTGGCCTGACTCTAAAGGTTATATAAGAATTGGACATGATAGCGGCCCTCTCTCCTCCCCCCTCTTTTTTCCTCTCTCCAGCCCCCTCAGTGCCAGACGCTTTTGGTCCCTTCTCCTTCATGTAGTCCCTTCCCCCACTCGCTGTCTCCCCACATGGACAGCCCTATCAGCAGAGGTGAGCATGCTACCATGATGTAATATGTGTCTGATGCTTATGATTTCTCTCTGTCTCATGCTCTCCATAATTTTACTATAATAAATAATAATTATTGCTGTACAACTGTGCTTATCAGACCCGTGCTATATGCATGCATCAGAGGCTGGCTTCTGATGTCATCATACTTTCAATATTCTCCACCAGCACCATAATTCACCCGTGTCGACTGCACTTCAGTCTTCCTTATTCAATGTCCAACTATAGATAGCATCAGAACCAAACAGCAGTATACTTAACTGGCAATGGATGTCTGCCTTGACCCTTATGTTCTTTTAAGATCTGTCCTTGTGGGATTGACCTGCCAACCGCAACATGAAAGACTTAGGAACCGTGGGAGGGAATGAGTTTAACTGGGGAGAGGGATGAAAATGTGTACAACTCTGCATATGTAATCAGTGTCACTGAATTGCCTATGGAGAAACTATTGAATTAGTGATGTGTGTCTGACTGTGTAAATTGTCAGCAATAACAACAAAATAAATGAAATTAAAACAAAACCAAAAAACCTTCTGAGATACTTCCACTCTGTCATGTGGATTACCATGAGTCAAAAAAATCAAATTATATATATGTATATGTGTGTTTATACACACACAATTACATTTTTACACACTATTATAACAAATTTATAAATTTTGCGGATACACATGTCTAGGTGTAAACTCCTTTAAGAAATTTAGCTGCAGCTTCATAGCAAACACCACTACATATGTGAAATTAATTTATTTAGTCATCCACAGGACTTAAATCAGTATCTCCCTGTGGCGGTCATGTGTTATGTTAATTTCATGATTGAGATGTAGGGGTGGAGTTTAGCCTGTTAATCTGGAGACAGCCATTGAGAAGCCAATGAGGCCTCTGTGTGGGCATAGCTTTCTCCTGAGACTTCTAGGAAATCTCACGATATTTCCCTCAAGAAGATGAGAAGCTATCTTCCCCAGTTGTTAGGAGTCAGTCTCAGGGACGATGAATCATGGACAAGACAAGATGGCAGCATCTGAGGAGCCGGAGGAGAAGCCACACGGCTTTGCCTGATGGAGTCAGACCTCTGAAGCTGGAGAGACCACGTGGGGACCCCTGCCAGCAATGAGTTGCTTCTGCCACCACTGGATGCTATTGATGGACCCTGAGCCCTGGAAGCGAGGAGTCATGGGGAGAGCCCTGCCAGCACTGGAATTCTGCGCCCACTGACCTGTGACTTCGTGAGTCAAAAGGAAACATTATAGACTGGTATCGGACATATGGGCTAATATCGGACTTATGACTTTGAACTGGGCTGGGTTGTGATGCTTTCTCAATGTCCTGTTCCTCATATATAAACCATACCCTTATATCCATACGCGTGTCTATAAACTTGTTCCTCTAGTCTACCCAGACTAACACACTCCCACTGTCATTAAAGGTCTCATCCTAAGAGCACACATTCAAGTTTTACCATTCCCAATCTAGCTCTCTGCTAAGGTCAAGATTACAATTCTTTGCAAGTTCTCCCATCAAGAGATGTTCCCTGCTTCTGTTTCTCTGAATTCAGGTTGGCTTTACAATTGCCCCTGCCTGTTGGAATGAAACAGGAGCCTTGCTATATGAGCCATCAGCCTGGCCTTAGAGGGATCTGGGTCATTCCTTGCTGTTCTGTGTTCCTTTGCTCCTCCCATCATGTAAACTAGACTTGACTAGCCTGCTGGTGAGACCACACGATCCCTCTGTAAATTCAATTTAGATTAGCCTGTCCTCAGAGGACCCATTTGGTGTCCACATCTATTTGAGCAAGTCCAACAATCTTAGCTTAGTCCGTCAATCTTAGCTACACCTCATTAAGCCCAACCCCAATTCACAAATGAGAGTGTCGAGAGTTAAATAAATGGCCGCTGCTATGAACCATTAGTTTGGGGGTGTTTGGTAAAACAGTAGAAACCAACTGATTTCAATCCACTGTGCCTTTGCTACCTGGAAGTAAAATTTTAGGAGACCTTTCCCACCTCCAGGTCAATATTAAATGCATGACTTCCTTCACAGTCTATGTTCACTAGAAGTGTAAGCCAGATTTGTTAGATTAAATCCTCTTACCTTAATAGGATTCCTATAGAAAGACTGCTTGCCAGAAGATGGAAATGACATCGCAATAATGTGAGCTGAAAGTCAAAGTGATCATTATTATAAATGTCGTTCTAGTCATGGAACAATATAAAAAACTTATACACAGTCTGCTTCATAAAAAAAAAAAGAACTTTTGGCTGAGCCCTGGTGGCGCAGTGGTTGTGTGCGGGACTGCGGTCCACAGGGCTGGCAGTTCAAATCCAGCAGCAGATCTCCAGGAGCAAGGCTGGGCTTCCTACTCCCACCAGGGCAGTGATGCCACACACACACACACACACAAAAGAACTTTTAAGGTTGAAGTGACAGAAAAGGCAACACTCAGGAAAGCAGAGATAATGTATGATACTATTATTATCCAGTAATTCTTTCTATTACTCATATTTATTATTAAGCACTAATAAGAGAGGTCTATGTGTTATCATCCTTATTATTAGCTATCCAATGCCATGGCCATTAAACTCACACACCGCTCCAAAGGTTCAACTGGCTCCAGCCCCATGAAGTGGGTCCACGGTTAGCCTCAGACAAGAGTCAGTCGCCCCATCTGGCTGGAATCTCTTTCTTATCTTCAACATCAATTCTGTAGGATCTCGGGGACATTTGGGGCTCAGCATGATGGCTAGAACGCATACACTCTAAACTGAATTCAAAAGGGATGGACTGAACAGCCATTCCACTTCCGGCTGTGCAAGCAGGTTCCCTAATTTGACACAATGGAGCTGAAATACTGTCTATGCACAGCAGGGTCAGAGATTTAATTCCGGTAGAGACTTGGTCGCAGTTCTTATTTTAAGCATCCTTCTTTTTGGGGAGGGTGGGGGCATCACTGCTCTGGTGGTGGGAGTAGGAGGCCCAGCCCCACTGCTGGAATTGAACCTCCGTTCCAGTGGGCCGCAGTCCCGCTCACAACCACTATGCCACCGGGGCTCAGCCCTTAAGCATCCTTCTTTATCAAAATATCAAATAGTGGGCAGGGATCAGATATTAAATAATGCTTAATGCCGTATAAAGGAGACATATGAGCTGAGCCCTTGGAAGTGGAGCATCTTCTGGTTGAGGGGTGATGTCAATAACTGAAGACACAGAGATGTGAAAGCAGTGGAACTCTAACTGTGAGACGCCTTCAAGAAGGAAGAGTGCTTTTGAAAACAAGACTTCAGAGGCAAGAAATAAAATTTTTAAAGCATGAAGTAAGCCAACAGATAAAAAGCACAAACCAGTGACGTAAGTGAGATCTAGGTCAAATCCATCCTGGTTGTATCGTCTTTTGTTGCCTGAAACCTGTGAGTTGAAAACAACCATTAATTTGTAACAAAACAGAAACCAATCTCCATAAAAATAGAGGTAATTAAATACAAAATAGATAAAAATAGATATCCACACCCTTATGAGTATTTCCCCAAGATATTTCCCCCCTAAATTAAACACATTATATCCACTTACCAACCTTCTCATCATTCTTTGAAGATGCCTTTTTTGATAAGCCAGATGAAAAAGTCTGATCAGAATGATTAATCGGAGAGATCGAAATAGAACTGTCAATCTAACAAAAAATCAAAAAAGATCCTTTTTTTTTTTTTTTTTTGCTTCAATGACAGAATGTTGCCAAGTCTAGAACAATGTGCTCAATCAGGGGCCATTTCCCCATCTGCACACCCACCCAAGAGATATGTGGCAAATTTTGGGGTGATCAGACTGATGGGGAGGCGGTAGGGGAAGGATGTCATTGGATACTACCAGCATCTAGTGGGTAGAGGCCAAGGAAACTGTTTGCCATCCTCCAGGGGACAGGGTAGACCAGAAATATCTGGCCCAACACACCAATTTGCTAAGCATCCCTGGTCTGGAGACCAGAATCTTAGAATTCATGGATCTTATTCTTTCTTGGTGGTTGGGTGTGGAGGGGGGAACAGTACTTCCCAACGTTTTCTCCATCAAAACAAACAGAGGATTATTTTTCGTCTTTGTGACGCCCGCAAGTGAGAGAAGGTCATTACGGCTTCAACACACAGAAAGACACACGGCAGGTGGAAATATTTCCCTGGTCTGCTAGCTGGGGCCTCTCTCATCACCAGGGAACTGATGGCTTGGGAGAGCGCTTCTCTAACGTGAACATACATAAATGGGAAGCCCCTATAAATAAATGCTCATTAAACCACAGGTTACTTACTAAATCCCACCCCCCACCGAGATTCCATCGGTCTTGGCAAGACCTAAGATATTGGTTTCTAGCAAGCTCTAAAGTGATGCTGAGATTATCAAGCGGTGGGAGAGGGTGAGGGGGGCAGGGGAAACCACACTGGTTATTTGCAAATAACTCTGAAGGCCATGCACACCCTTTATGGGTCCCTAAATACCACCACCTTTTAGTTTCCAAGTACATGAAAGTTCACTAAATATTTCATGTCAAGCAGTTTATAGGTTCAGAATAGACATATTGACAGTAAAAGATTATATATGAGGTCAACAAAAAAGAAAGGACACACACACACACACACACACACCAACCAACCAAACAAGCTTGAAAGACTTAGAGGAGTGGATCATGTTTCTTACCTGGGTATATCACTATATTCTTTAAAGTTATAAAAAGTATAAATGATATTAACCAGCAGGATCACCCCCATAACGATAGCATCTAAGGAATTAAGGAAATCAGAAAAATATTGCCGTATCCTATAACATAAAACAAAGCAAATTAAGTTGATCCCTCCAAAAAAAGAGAAAGGAATATCTTAAGACCACACATTATTTGACTCATCCTCCTTAAGAGTTCACATTTATTATATCATCCCATGCATTGAATGGTCTGTACTTTTTAAAAAAAAATGGTTTGGTGACATCTTAATGGAGACGCCGAAAAGGGCCTTGTCGAGGGTTGAGCAAGGTGAAAACTGTAACCAATGTCACTGAGCTACACATGCCGAAATTGTCAGATCGACACATTTTGTAATGTACACAAAGCATTTTTAATATATCACCCTGCTTTTAAAGAAGGAAATTTATACTCATTGTTTTATAAACCTCTATGACAAAAGCATTAAGGGGGAGCTTTCCGTAGAGACGGTAAGCGATCTAACTAAACCACCAAACAAAGGTATAAGCATGATCTTCACATTGATGGGAGAAGAAGGGCATCAGGAGGCTGGGCGGTCTTGTTGGACAGTGGACCCTGAACTTGACACAGCCCCAGAGCAACACGGACTGGGAGGCGAGTCCAGAGTTTGCGAGAAAGCTTGCTCTTTCGGTCTGCAAACTTGTTGTCTGGGGACACACTAGAATGGGTTGGTTTTTTCAAAAAAATTTTAGCACATGAGCTTAGCTTAACTGCCATCTACCGCATCTGCCTCCCCAGTCGACTCCTTCCTATCATGGATTCTCCAGAGGGGACTCATCGCCGAGTCATTGTGATAGGATTGATGCCAGCCTTATGACTATTTTTCTGAATGCCATGCGAGCTGACCCACATACGTTTGTGATCGACTGGTAGATCGTGATCGACACCTCGAGCACCCCTAATCTAGTATTTAGCAATCCACTGTCAGGTAGGACTGCGCTGTTAATAAAATGATCCATGGTTGCTAACGTAGGCTGCTGCCATAAAAGTTATTAAATATTTATAGCTCACCTATGTTGCTCTTAGGTACCACAGAATCCGCTGTAATTCAATGTGTCCAACAAAGGGGGTCACTGCCTGGCCCTGTCTCACCCTTCACAAATGTTGCTACTTTGGGGCCCATTGCTGCAGGCCGCTGTGTCGATTCAAATCATCAAGGTCTTCCTCTTTTTCAGCCCTGGTGGTGTAGTGGTTAAGAGTTGGGCTGCTGACCACCCGACCAGCAGTTCTAAACCATCAGAAAGATGAAGCTCTCTACTCCTGCAGAGAGTTAGTCTGGGAAATGCAAAGCAGCAGCTCGATTCTGTCTTACAGGGTTTCTTCTATGAGTTTGGTTTGGACTGGGGCAGGGTCCTTTTCTAGAGACTGCTCCCTCCAGATGACCTGGTCCAAGTACTCGAGAGGAAGTCTAGCCAGTCTTGCTTCTCAGGAGCAGCCTGGTCGTCCTTCATCCCAGAGAGATGATCCCATTCTTCTGGAGGTAGGCTTAGCATTCTCTGCCCACACCATCCTTCTATGGGAGCCTCTCTCCTCTAGTCACTGTCCATCTTTCGCACACAGAGGAGGTGTGGCGGTCATGTGCTTCTGTTAATTTTATGATTGAAATGTAGGGGTGGAGTCTAGCCTGTGAATCTGGACATAGCCATTGAGCAGCCAATGAGGCCTCTATGTGGGCATGGCTTTCTCCTGAGACTTCTGGAAAACCTTGCAATATTTCCCTTGTGAAAATGAGACGCTATCTTCCCCAGTTGTGAGTTAGTTGCATAGACGATTAATCACGGACAAGACAAGATGGCAGGGTCCGAGAAGCTGGAGGAGCCGGCGGAGAGACCACACGACTTTGCCCTGATGGAGCCAGACCTCTGAAGCTGGGGCGGCCATGTGGAGACCTCTGCCAGTGATGAGTTGCTTCTACTATTGATGGACCCTGAGCCCTGGAAGCAAGGAGCCATGGGGAGACCCCGGCCAGTGCCGGGATTCCGCACCCACTGACCTGTGACTTTGTGAGTCGGAAGGAGACTCATATGGATTAATATCGGACTTATGCCTTTGAACTAGACTGGGCTCAATGTCCTGTTCTTCTTGTATATAAACCTTTTCCCTATGTGTGTCTTTGAAATTTGTTCCTCTAGTCTACCCGGACTAACACAGGAGGCCACTGAAAATATCATGTCTTGGGTCAGGGATAGCTTAAACTTCAAAGTGATGTCTTTGCTTTGCCACGCTTTGAAAGAGACTCTGCTGCTGCTGCAGCAGATTTGTGCCATCAGATTTCCTGAGAGATGCATTCCCGGGCTTTGATTGTGGAGCTGAGGAAAATGAGATCCTTGACAGTTTCTATCTGTCCTGTTTCTTGCAGTGTTGCCCCTGAGTCCAGTGTGGTATCATTTCCTTTGTGGCCTCGTGTGGTCCATCCTGAAGACTTTGATCTCTGTGAGTAGATGAGTGCTCCAAGTCTTCTTTGCATTCAACAAGCACTGCTGTGTTCCCACCCGCTGCAATACTGGTTGTTGACGAGTTCTCCTCCATTTAGGAAGTGGAATTCTTCTTGGATATATTTCAGTGTCTCAGATTACTGGCTCAGAATACGGACTGAATAAGTCTGGCGAAAAGATAAAATCCCGGGTGCACACCACTCCTGAACTAAAACCACAGATTATCTTCTTGTTCTATGAGCATTCTGCATGAAGATAATGATGGTGCTCTGGAAGTCCCATCCTCTACAATGTTATCCGTAAAGTGCTACGATCACACGGCCAGTTGCCTTTAAGCAGAAAATAAAATACAGGCAAACAATGATCTGGTACTCTCTGCGCTCAGCCAAGAGCTATCTATCTGTATCAGTAATGATGTGTGTCAATCCGCATCCTCATTCCTGCTATGAATGTGCATGTAGACATATCAGCTGCCTTGCTCCAGTTTCAAAGCCCCCCCTCCCCCTAAGCTTTATCTTTCAAAAGAACCATCTGCAATGCATTGTCTGGGGTTGGAATGCCATTGTAATAAGGAAGGATGCTATCAAACATATTTATGAAAAATGAAGATGTGGATTATTGCTCTTCGTGGACCATGATGTGGAAGAGAATTCTTCAGCTATAGAGGGGTGCATTCGACTGTGTTAAACTTGGTAATTATTTGAGGATGCTTTTACTGCTACGTGCATAAAACGTAATCAAACTTACCCTTCTACATATACTCGAAGAAGAACATCTATGAGGAAAAATAAAGCAATAGCTAAGGAAATTGTACGATATCCCCAAGAAGCCTGCTGTGATTTTCCACGGACAAAAGGGTCTATCAGGACCACAACCACATCCACAAAAACCAGGATGACTCCAAATATTCTAAAACAGACCAAAATCAATTGATTACAAACAAAGACATCTTCACCCCCAATGGATTGATTGGGTGGTGCAAACGGTGAGTGTGCTTAGCTGATGACAGAAAGTTTGGAGGTCTGAGTCTTCCAAAATGCTCCATGCAAGAAAAGCCTGGGAAGCTATTTTCCCCAAAATGAACCATTTAAAACCCTATGGCGTGTGGTTCTACTCTGACAGGGAGGTCTCCCTGATTTGGGAGTCAACTCAACAGCAGCTGGTTGTCAGATTAGACTGTGATCAGATACCGAATGTTCCTGTGTCAGATGAAAGTGTTGCCTTTGAATCTACATTTCACTCAATAGGAGGAGCTGTTAGGGAAAATGCTATTCTCACCCAATCACATCAAAATAGAGCTCACTGCTTTCGTATGGCAAACCCTGATTGGGTCTTGCTCTCCGTATCATACAGGCTGACACTGCCAGCCAGCTGAATTAAAATGCCATGTTGCTGTTCACAAACCAAAGGAAAGCATGAGCTAGCATAAACTTTTTAAAAGACCACCTTCATCACTAGTAATACTGTTTGGTCAGCGAGATTTTCAAAATGAATTACATATTCATGAGTGCTTCTAACACAGAGCTAGGTACATAGAAAGAATTCAATTTGATCACTTTCCTACAATTAGACTTTAAAGTACCAGCTAAGCCTTTCCCTCCCATATTTTAAATACATCCACCCAAAACTACATAGTCTATTAGTCTTTGAAGTATTTTTGTAATAATTGCAGTTCATTAAAATATTATGTTTAAAAATCTATATTATGTTTAAAAGGAAGCAATTATATTGTGTGGAGACAATTTTAGATCTCTAGGGCGCTTAATAAAAAAGTTTACTGGGGCTGAGCTCCAGAGGCGTAAGTGGTTGAGTGCGGGACTACGGCCCAAGGGCTTGGCGGTTCAAATCCAGCGACAGCTCTCAGGAGCAGCGCTGGGGGGCTCCCATGACCACCAGAGGACATGATGCCCCCCCAAAAAAAGTTTACTGGAAACTAAAGAATTTTTGTATTCAGCCTTTGTTAATTTTACTTACACAGGTAGAAAGACATTTATATTAATATGTCAGCAACAGATTTAGAAAATTCCATCTCTTTGATAGTCCCAATGTCTAGCATAAACAAAACTTCTAAGACAATTAGATGATATTAAATGAGATACCTTGAACAGTTCATTAATATATAGACCATGTCATTTGAAAATGTTTTGTTTTTATGCTTTTTTAATTCCTTTTCAGATGGCTTCTCATTTTTTAAAAAAAGAAATATTTAATTATATCCATACCTGAATGACCATGATGACACAATTGAATTCACAAATGTCTCTGTCTTGTTACTGCAAAAATAAACAGACATTAATAAAGCTCAAGAGTTTCCACATTTGGCACAGGTTTCTACTAACAACAACAAAAACAAGCATGGACCAGAAAGAAGGAAAAAAACATAGAAGAACTTCGATCTAAAAAGAACGCAGGAAATACTAAAAATGTAAATGACTTTAAAATGGGTCAATGGAGAGATCAACTAATAAGACATTTCATTTTAACATAACTCATTCACTCACTGGAGTTGATGCCAATTCATATGAATTAACCTAACTACAATTGCCCTACTAGTCTCTAGAATGTTCTCTAGTAGCAAGACTATTCACATCCCTTGACTATGGTCAGAGGGAACTCACCAGGGCCTTAATCCATGCAACACAATAATTATAAAATAGCCCACACTGCTTCAAGGAGCAAGTGGGCTTACAGTTGTGGTGGGGAAATTCCTTGGCACAACCTGCCTGCCCTTTTCTCACCAATGCAATGTTCCATTTTCTTTTTTTCTTTTTGGATGTCAGGGAAAGCTTTATATACAAGAAGAATGAAGCATCGAGAAAGCATCCCAACCCAGTCCAGCCCAAGGTCATAAGTCCGCTATCAGCCCATCTGTCCTATACCAGTCTATAAAGTCTCCTCCTGACTCATGAAGCATGTGCAATGACACCAGGACAATTACAGGCCAGTGAGTGCAGAGTCTTGTGTGTCCAGTGGCAGTAGAAGCATCCTGGCACTGGCAGAGGTCTCTCCATGGCTCCTCGTTTCCAGGGCTCAGCAGTATCCAGGGGTGGTAGAAGCATCTCAATGCTGGCAGGCGTCTCCCCATTGCCTCTCAAGCATCCCAGCACTTGCAGGAGTTCCCACGTGGCCTCTCTGGCCCCAGAGGTGAGGTTTCATCAGGGCAAGCCCATGTGGCCTCTCCTCTGGCTCCTCCAGTCTCCAGCCCATTTTCTAAAAAGTTCTTTCTAATCAGGCACTGTGACCATCCTGTGTCCTTGGAAGAAAATCAATCAGTATTGGACCTTGGGAGTCCCCCAACCTTCTGAATGGACTTCTCAGCCTTGAATTTAACTGGTCCAGCAGATTCTCTGAGATGCCCCTGTTTTGAATGGGCTTTGCTTTCTGTGTCGTATTGGCAAGCCCAAGACTTGCCCTCACTTACGATGCTTCCCATAAAACTCTATTAGCTTCCATCTTGCTTAAAAGACTGGCGAAAAGATCAGCTCTTTGAGCTATCAGATCATTAACCAAGGCTGTTGGCATGCAGGAGCCAAAAGCTTGCTGAGGCCAAGATGTTCACATGAAAACTGAAAATATCAAAGTAGGAGATCCCACCTTCAGTAGCAACCAGAGCGACGGTACTTCCACAGTCTTTTCCAACCATTTTCTGGAATTCACCCACAGTTTCCTCACTCGTCAAGGTCAATGGTCTTCCCTCTCTTGAGTCAGCTTTGAGGGTTTTCCCACATTCCTTAAAACAGGTGATCCCACCTAAAATGTGTTGCTTTACATGGCGGCTCAACTCATCGTAGAGGAACTCATTGTAAAGCTTTAAAATATCCACTTGAATTTTATTAGCATTTGGCTATCTGGCTCTCACAGCGACTTCACATTACAGAGTAGAACTGCTCCCTGGGGAGCAGTTTATGGCAGCTGTAAAGTTTATGGAAGCAGACCACCCACAGAGCTGCAGGGTGGTTTGAACCACCAACCTTTGGGTTAGCAGCTGATCATACACAGCCTTCTGATTTGTCTCCCACTCAACACCAAACCCATTGCTATCTGCCTCAGGGAGTCCTGGAGACTGCAGGTCGTGATGGGAGCAGACAGCCTCCACCTTCTCCCCTGGAACGTTGGGCTAGCCTGCTGCAATCCCAGGGCTTCTTTAACAAAAGGTTACAGTGAAGGGCTAATGCCTCTTGGGCATTATTCATTCTCTAACGTGGATGTAAGCTGGGAAGTGATTAAGGAACTCTTCAAAAGAGACACCAAGGAAAGACCTCATGAATATTTCTGCCAGTCCAGGCACTCTGTAAATATATAGCATCCCAATAGTGAGTTGAGGTAGTTAAGTGTATTGTGCCAACCTGGCGATAAACACATGTGGGATAAGTTGAAGGGTGGAGTGATAAATGGATCCCTAAGCCTCGCCTCTCTTGCCCTCTCATAGTCAGACCAGTGTGAGGCTGCCTTAGCCAGTTCCCTCCCTCAGCTGGAAAGGCTCATTTCCTGTGAGACATCCCTGAGGAGAAGCCACACGGGCCTACCCTAGGTGCTGGAGAAGCTGTGTGGAGACCCCTGCCAGAGCCGAGATGCTGACATCACCACTGGATTCAAAGACTTGCTACCCACTGACCTGTGATCCTCCTGCATTCGGCGTCATTGTGTGTGCTTTGTGAGTTTGAGAAGGACTTGGTGGATCACTGTTGGACTTATGGGGTTGGGCTGACAGGTGTTGAGATGCTTTCTGAGTGTACACTTACCCTTTTATATAAAACTCTCTCTTACACACATAAGATTTTCTGTGGATTTGTTTCTCTAATATACCCAGACTAACACAAAAGTTCACGAAGGCATGCTAAGGATACCTTCAGACCTGTGCAATAGCAAATCCTCGATATGCTATTATTCTTAAACAAATCAAAATGAATAAAATCCCAAAGAGTGTGAATGGGTCTTTCATCAGCTTTGCCCACATACAATATCCATAAATCCAGGAATTAATAAATGCAAAAAAAAGTGGAAGGACGATAATTGAAGAGTAAGCTTTATTTCACCTTCCTATTCAGGAGGCTTTGGAATATTCATTAAATTATTATATCCAAAGGTTATTTTTCACATTTTTAGGCACATGAATTTTTAATTGTGAATAGATGAAAAAATTTCAAAACTTGATGCTTGTCTACCAGTTCAGTTAGAGTCCTTTACTGGGTACCCTTCCATGATCTTCCTTTTTTTTGCCTCAGTAACAGCCATGTCTTCCCAAAGATAAGAGACTAATCAAGGGTCCCTCCCTTCACCCTTCAACCAGACTTACAGATGGTATTTATCTGGTTGGCAAGTACTAGATCAAGCTCAAAGTGTGTCAAAAGGAAAATCAAACGAGGCAGTTTTAACCATTCAAGTCATAGCTTTTATTTTAATCTCCTATACTCCTCTTGGCGATACTTTCTGTCTGATAACCAGACTGCTGTTGTTCTTGTCATGCACCATCAAGTCAGCTCCAAGTCATGCAAGCCTTCGCATGACAGAAGGAAGCACTGACTGGCCCCGTGCATCCGCACAATTGCTCCTATTGCAGAGTCCACCATTGCGGGCACTTTGCCGACCCCTCTTCCTGAGGGCCTTCCTCTTTTTCATTGCCCTTCCACTTTACCCAGCACAGTGTCCCTCTCCTGGGACTGGTCTCCCCTGACCAGATGTCTAAAGTGTGTAAGACAGTGTCTTGCCATCCTTGCCTCTCAGGAGCACTCAGGACTTACTTTTTCCAACACAGATCCGTTTGTCCTTGTAGCAACAGTCTCTGGTACTTTCAATGCACTTCTCAAGCAACAATTCAAATATGTCTATTCCGCTAGGGTCTTCCTTATTCAATGTCCAACTTTCACATGCATATGATGCAAGAAAGAATATTAAAGTTTACATCAAGTGAACTTTAGGCCTCAAAGTGACATCCTTGCTCTTCGATACTCTCAAGAGGTCTTGGGTAGCAGATTTGCCTAATTTAATATGTTTTTTGATCTTGACTACTGCTTCCATAAGCACTGATTCTGGATCCAGGCAAGATAAAAATCCTTGACAACTTCAATTTTTCTCCATTTCTCATGATGTTACCTATTGGGCCCACGTGTGAGGATGTTGGTCTTCTTTATGTTGAGTTGCAATACTTACTGACAGCTACCATCTTTATCATCATCAGCAACTGTTTCAATTTCTCCTCACTTTCAGCCAGCATGGTTGTATCATCTTTATATACAGTTTTAAATAAGCCTTCCTCCGATCCTGAGGCCACATTCTTCTTCATATAAGCCAGCTTCTCTCTTTTGCTCAGCATACAGAATGAACAAGTATGGTGGGGATATAACCTTGATGCACACCTTTCCGATTTAAAACCATGAAGAATTTCCTTATTCTGTTCGCACAACTGCTTCTTGATCCATATGACAGTTCTACATGAGCCCTGTGAAGTGTTCTGGAATTCCCGTTCTTCTCAAAGTTATCCACATTTTATTATGGTCTACACAGTCAAATGCTTGGACATAGCTGATGAAAGACAAGTAGACATCTTTCTAGTAGTCTCTGCTTTCAGTCAAGGTTCACCTGACATCAGTTATATCACTAGTTCTATATCCTCTTTTGAATTCAATCTGACCTCTGGAAATTCCTTGTCAATACAACCATTGTTGAGGGGGTTTTCAGTAAAATTTTACTTGAGAGTGTTATCAATGATATTCCTCTATAGTTTGAGCAATCTGTAGGGTCATCTTTCTTTGGAATGAGCACAAATGGGTCTTCCAAATTGCCTGGCTATTCCCACTCCTCAATTATGAGCAGAGGGAAATCACCAAGGGTTTATTACATGTGTAGATTTTGAGTCTCCACTGTCATCCCTAGCCTTCTGCAAACTAGAATTTCACAATTTAAGCTTTGATACCTTCCCTCCTTTGGCTTTGGGTGATATTATTGACAATCCTTGAATCATGCATGTGGAACGTTTCTTCTACGTGGGCTTAGTTGATGTCTCACTTAGATGGCTGCCTGTTTGAGAACAAGATTTTAAGACCCTGTATTAGTCTGGGTAGACTAGAGAAAAAAATCCAAGGAGACTCATGTGTATAATAAAGAGTTTATATGCAAGAGCAGTTGAATTTTGAGAAAACAGCCCAAACCCTGTCCAGATCAAGTCCATAGCCCAATATTAACCCATATGGCCTCTATAAAGTCCTCTTCAGAATCACGAAGCACATGCAATCACACCAAATGCAGGAAGATCACAGGTCAGTGAGTTGGAAGTCTTAAGGATCCAATAGTGTTGTAAGCATCTCAGCACTGGCAGGGGTCTCCATGTGGTTCCTTCAGCTCCAAAACTTGACTGCCTCAGGGTAGCTTGATGTGGCCTCTTCTCAGAAATGCCTCACAGGGAGTAAGCACAGAAATGTCTTGCAAAAAAGTGTCTCCCACCTCCAAGAAGGAAATATATGTATGTCTTAACAAAGTAAGTAGGGCATGAAAGTAATAAGGACATAGTTATCCACCTATGAGCAGTTCAGCTGTCCTTTGACTCTTCACACACCATATCATTTTGGCCTTAAGTCCTTGGGCTACAGTGTGTTTGAGGTAAAGCCCAGTTCACTTAGTGGGATGTCCATGTCACATCCCTCTGATGTGGCCTTTAGAGTATGCGGTATACCTCAAAGACCCAGGGTTCAATGTCTCTAAGGCATATTGCCTGGGTTCCCAGGGACTGTTCAGAGACATGGACCAATGTGTTTTATTAGGTGCAGAGTACTAGGCATACTTTCCCCTTTGGGGTCCATATAAGTACTGTTAGTCCTTTCCCCCCTCAATGGGAAGTTGGTGCCCCCCTTTTCCTACCAAGAGAAACGTACTTGTGTCTTCTTGGAGATGTGCCTGCTCCTTTTCCCACCTCTTGATTTTTTTTTCCCATCAATTCGTATTCTCTATTTCTCAATATTCATATTTCTTCTACTGACAATTCCACGGAAAATGACCAGTACCAACTGACAAGGATCACTTACTTTGGGGGTTCTGTGTGGAATTACACCACAACTGGTAAGCTGCCTGAAAATTTTTTAATTATGTGTAAATTATTTTCAATGACATTTCATTTCTCCTCAGAAATAAACCTTTATAAAGTTGTAAGAAAGATCTTAGGTAGTTTTTTTAAAAAAAAAAACACGCATTCACAAATCAAGATATAAATAAAGTTATTTATTAATTCAGACTGAATCACCATGTGTAGTAGCAGCATTTTAAAGTTAGATTTACTTCAATTTGAGGCTTGGTTTGTGGGTACACATCCCCCTCTTGTGAATCCTAAATTTTTTCCTACTCAGTTTCCCTACTACATTCTTATTATTCACATATCCCAGATTTCTTTCCTGCCTGTAAGTGTGGAGACCTTAGGCTGGGGCTATGGTGACATGAGTTCCTTTATATAGCCTTCTGTCTTGGTTCTTTGAGAGGGGAGAGAGAGAAAGAGAGAGAGAGAGAGAGAGAGAGATTTGTGTCCCTGAAATCTGAGGGAGTTCTACCTTTGCTCTAGTTTTCTTCCCCAGAGGCTTGGTACTTTTGGCAGGTTGATTGATTTTCTAAGTAAGTTGTAGAGAGTGGTCAACATAGTATGTAAATGAAGGTGCTATGGTCTAGGTAAATGAAGTGATTTGCTCCACCCAGGGGATTGGTCAGTTTGTTGCCACGCTGGAAGGATGCTCTGGATTGACTTGTGTCCCACCCCTACCCCAAAAATATGTGCTGTAAATCACTGCTCTATACCAGTGGCTATAATCCCAATTGGAAATGGGGTGTCCTTGTTACGTTCATGAGACCAGAAGAGTGCCCAGCATGTTCTCACTCAGCCTCTTACAAACTAGAAAAGGAAGAGACTAAGGATACAGACATGGAGGGAAAGACAAATCCTAAACCACTCAAAGTTCCACCAGGAGCAAAACCTCAAAAGAGACCAGTGTACATGCTCTGGTCTACTGGGGTTTGGTAAGGTGGAACTGGAGTCATGATAGTGGTGGGGGAAGCAGCATTAAAGAACTAGAGGGAAGTTGTGTGTTTTGCCGGTGCTATACCGCTCCCTGACTGGCTACTCCCTTCCTTGTGACCCTTCAGAAAGGGGATGGTCAATTGTCTATAGATGGAGGCTTTGGGTCTCCACTCCGCCCTCCCTCTCATTCACAGTGATATCATTTTTTATTTGGGGGTCTTTGATGCCTATTACCTGGTCCCATTGACACCTTATGATCACACAGGGTGGTGTTCTTCTTCCATGTGGGCTTTGCTGCTTCTCAGGTAGATGGCCGCTTGAATATCTCCACACCTGTAAGACCCCAGATCTTAAACCTTTTGATAGCTAGACACCTTCGGCTTTCTTCCTGTGGTGTTTCTGTTATAACAGCACTAGAGAACTAAGACCGGGGGGTGGGTGGGTGGGCAATACCTTGAATGTGGAGCCAATGTAAGCAGCCAATCCCACAGAGGTTTTAGAAAGGAGAAAAGACGAGAGAGGCAAGAGGGGGGAAAGAAAGAAAAAAAGGAAAAGGAGGTGTGAAGAAGAAATTCAGAGGGCTGGAAGATGATGTGAGGCAGGGCTGGTGGCTATAGACCTAGAAGGGGCTCGGGGGCAGAGATGGCGGCAAGAGGCACAGAAGGGACTGTGGTGATAACAGACATCTGCTGCTAGAAAAGGCAGGTGAGATAGCTGAACAAAGCTGCCACACTGCTATCAGCGAGGGCTGTTAGGAGTGCAAAAGCTAACTGCAGGGAATCAAATCTGAGAGGCCTGTGCAGGGCAAGGAGCCAGTCCTGAGGAGGCATGCACAGGAGAAAGAGGGCCGCACTGACTGCATGCCCAGCTGAGAGGAGCTTAGGAACTGTCCTCCACTGGAGGAGGGAGGGAGGGACTTGCCACATGAGGGAAGCCTTCCAGAAGTGGGCTACGTGCTTCTGCATCCTGACCTCAAGTTGTGCCCTATGACCTTCCCTGATAAATCACTTGACCACAGTACCGTTTGTGAGTTGCAGGGACATGGCAGTGAAATGCTGAGCCCCACAGAGGAGGAGAGAGAGCTGAGTAAAGGGGGGGTGGGGGAGTGGTGGCTGGTGTCAGAAACAGAAGAGTACCGCTGTTGTACAGAAGAGGGCAGGATTTGGGACCCTGGAGTCTATGTGACCTTCATCTCAATAGGCATTGGCTTTGTGCTGGTCCATGTTAGTTACAATCATTCATCTACAGGCTCCATCCAATGGTGGATCTAAGTATTGAGACACCAGCCGCTGATGATGGCAGAGCTCAGTTGAAGACACACGCATCACCTTTTAGAGTGTTTCTTTTCTATCAAGGTTCATTCTCTGTTTCTTGCCCACTGCCGCCCCTCTCATTCCTTCATGGACCTACTCCACAAGTCTCATCTGCTTACTAATCTTTTCCTTTTAGTAAAGTAACTAACGAACCCATTGCCATCACGGCAATTCCAACTCATAGCAGAGACCCCCTCTTATAATCACTTCCTTCTTTTCCCAGTTGGATTTTTAAAAGCGCAAGAGAGAGAAACGTCACATATAAAGCCCTAAGATTTTAAAGACCATGTCGGAGAAATGGTGTTCGCCTAAGCGCTCCTGAGAACCCTTATTTGATAGCTCTCCCTAGACGTGTGTGGGTGTGTGTATCTCTCTATCTCACCTATCATTGATGGCTCCAATACTGAGTGCTGGTGTCAAGTCTTTCAATGAAGGGTTAAATGACTGAAATATGGCCATAGACATCACTCCCTAGACTTCATTTTTTGGTTCAAGGTGCACATTCTTCTACAACTTCTGAACACGTTGAGCCCTTACAAAGTCATACAATTTTTAGATATCACATTATTTAGTTATCTGGAACATAGCGATTCATTTTCCCCATAAATGAGGCTCTGTGGGTGTGGCAGTTACCTAATCTGGTGTCAACTTGAAACTCTGAAGAGTGAAGGGGTGGAGTCTAACCTGTCAATAAGGTTGCAGCTTGATGACCTCCTTTGGAGGCACAACGGAGCTAAGCAGCTCACTGGAGGCCAGCTACACTTTCTCCCTAGGAGGCATTCCTGTTGACATGCCAGATGGAGCTACACTGATGGATCCAGAGCCCTGGGGTTGGAGAAGCCGTGTGGAAACCCATACCAGCGCTGAGATGCTTCCATGGCCACTGGGTCCACGAGACTTTTCACCCACTGGCC
>PVJH01034267.1:0-20778 GCA_004026705.1 Nesogale talazaci | reverse complement strand
GTAAAGCCAAACAAATACCTCCCTGCTCTGCTGCAAGTAAGTCTAAACCTCTTCTATTTTGTAATACTACTTCTGCTAAAGAATCTACCTGTTCTTGCAAATCTTGTGTAGTGCCTGATGAGGCCTGCATATCCGAGATTAGCTGCCTAGATAACTTGGTATGTTGCAGTTCCAAAGGCCACTGCAGTACTGGTCCCTATGTGGAATTCCTTAAGTTGCATGCGTAGTCCTACACATTTTCAATGCTAAGGCCAGCAGTTTGAAACTACAAGTTGCTCTTCAGGCCATCAGTGAAAGCTTTTAGTGCTGTAGAGAGTGTCCACTTGGGAAACTTGCAGGGGCAATTTGACACGACGGTCCAGAGAGGCACCAAAAGTCAGCATTGAATCAATGGCACTGAGTCTGGACATTTTTTTTTTTTTTAATAACCAGCCATTAGAGAAACAGCAGGTATTTGTGGCATGTGCAGATGAAGCTATGTGTTCTGAAGCATCTGTCCTGGAACTGAGTCCATTAGAAGATTCAAAAAGTAAAATAAAATAGAGTTTGCTTCAGGTATGTTGATACATGTTAGCTGAGCCTGTAAGCAATATTTTTGTTATAATGAACTGAAAACAAACTCACTGTCATTGAGTCAATGGTGACTCTTAGAGACCCTCCTGGGATTTTCTGAGGCTGTACCTATTTATCAAAATAGAAAGTCCAGTTTTTCTTCTGCAGAACTGATTCTGGTTTTGAACTGCTAACAGTGGGCCTTGCAGTCCAACATGCAACCATCTTGCAACCACGGGAGCTCTCTTTTCATAAAACTGAGAAATTTCTGTTGAAATGTCTAATGAACATCTTACAGTTTTTCTGATGCCACCTTTTCTGGCAGCGTCTTCTAGTATGGTCCACACCCCACATACCCTCAAGTAACACCACTGATCCGAGTGTCAGCAGGTGGTTCAGCAAACACTGCTTACAGGAACTAACCGAGATCCACATCTGAAGACGGAATTGGATTTAAGCAATTGAGGTTGGTGCCCTTGTTAGATTCCACTGAGTCAGCTCCAATTCACAGTAATCCTTTATGTAACAGAATGAAACCATGTAACTTGATTCCCACTTTGACAAACTTTGTGTCTGATCTGGTTTTCAATATTCTCTGGCATTTCTTTTTCCATATTGAGGATGATCTCTGACATACTTTGCCATTTTATTTTTCCCTATTGAATTTTTATTATGTGTTTTTGGTTTTTTTGTGCATGAACCATAGGATGGATGAACTTATAGAGACAACAGGACCACTGGGTCCTGTTCCACTCTCCCACTTGCTCTTATGTTTGAACCCATTGTTGTCGCCATTGTGTCAATCTATCTTGTTGAGGGACTTCCTCTTTTTATTGTCCCTTTACCAAATATGATGTCCTTCTCCAGGGCCTAATGTCTCCTGACAACATGTCCAAAGTATGGGAGACACCTTGCCGCTAAGGAGCATTCTGATTGTACTTCTTCCAAGCTGTTCATCGTTTTGGCAGTCAGTTCATCATATTTTCAATATTCTTTACCAGCATAGTAGTTCAAATGCATGGATTTTTGTTTGGTTTTTCTTATTCAATGTCCCACTTTGATGAGCAGAGGAGGCCATTGAAATTTCCATGGTAATTTGGGGGGAGGGGGAAATTAAACTGGTACAGAGACTAGTATAGACCTTGGCTCAGGTGCAAGGGATAGCAGCATAGTGTAGGAAAGAAAGTAGACAACTGATGTGATGGTGGGTGGGGTATCAGTACCTGCAGGGTGTGAGATAGAATTGGACAGGAGACTGTGGAGGTATGCTAGGGTTCTGTGAAATGTCTGTTGAAGTTTGCATTTCATCCTAAGGGTGATTTAGGGTGTCTTTGAAAGGGAAGCTGTTAGTGGGGGTCTGATACTTGTTTTCAGTTTCCCTTGATAATTGATATTCTGTCAAGTCTGACTTTTCGTGACCCCTTGTGTTTCAGAGTTGTACTGTGCTCCAAAGGATTGTCAGTGTATCTGAGTAGACTTGAACTTCCAAACTTTGGGTTGTCAGCTGAGCATGTTCACTGTTTGGGCCCCTTAATGAACTTGACACAAGGAAGGACTTTGTCCCTTGTCTCACTTGCCTTCAAGCCCCCTGATCTGCACGGGATGCTCCTCAGAATGAGTTGTAAGTGTTCCCTTGTGTCTGTCAAATCACAAGCCTTCCTCCCCCGATCTTTTCTAGTTGGTCTGTCTCCTGTCTGTCCAAGGTGAGGGCTCCTTTCTCTGGTCTGTGTCTCTGGATGTCCCCTGCTGGGTGGGTCAGCGAGAATGACATTGGTAGGGACAATTGAATCACTGGCTCCTCAGCGCTCCAGATGAAAATAGCTACTTTAGTCACCTTAGATGCCAACTACGTCCACATGGAAGGACAACAATGCCTGTGACCAAAGGATTATAAATTATATAATTGAAAGCCAAAGGAAGGAATAGTATCAGAGTTTAAATCATAAGATTCTCATTTGCAGAAGACTGTGGATGACAATGGAAGCCTGAGATGCAGTTGAGAGATAGACACAGGAAAAAAGATGCCAGTGATTTAGCACTATCCATAATAGAGGGAAGAGAATAAACTGGTTTCCAAACAGAGACTGTTAGAGGGATGACTATATAGGATATTGGAATGATAAACTTGACTGAAATGGTTCAAACCTTGTAACTTGATCTCCTCTTTGACACACTTTGTGTCTGATCTGGTTTCAATATTCTCTGGCTTTTTAATAAAAATATTGAAGTTTATCTCTGATGTATTTTGTCATTGTGGGTAGCCCTCTTGAATAGTTCTTATATGTTTTTCTGTTTCTCTTCTTACTACATGAAACATAGGATGGATGAACTTATAGAGATAACAGTAAAATAAGGGCTCCTGGGGTGTATGTGGGGGGGGGGGCGCTAATGGGGAGCTGATATCAAAGTATTCAAGAAGGAAGGACATGTTTTAAAATGTTGTGGTAGCAATTGTACAATACTGCTTGATAAGATTGAACTATGGACTAGTGTGATATCTGTTAACAGATACCAATAAAATGGAAGGGGGAACAAAGAAGAATACGGCTGCTCTGCTGGACCTGAGAGGCATCATTGAAACCACTTCTTTGGCAGAGTAGAAAGGTCTCGTCCCCTTTCCCCTTCATCCTTGTACATTCCCTCATGGACAGGGGACACTGACACACGGCTTCAATACTGAGGAGAACCTGGGTGCTGAAAATGCCTCAAATACTTGGGCAAGCAGAAAGACTGAAGACTTGCATTCACCCAGAGCAATTTCAGAAGAAAGACTTGGTGATTTACTTCTGAAACAAACATGCAAATAAACTATTGGAACCTACAGGGCGGTTAATTTTTCCACGTGACTCACCCGTCCAAAGTCCGTAACTCCTCCCAAATGACCTTGCCCTGCATGGATCTGCTAATGGGGTAGCGGTGTGGAGTTGGTACAGATAGGATTCACCTGTGAATAATTGTGAACAGGATTCTCTGGAACGGCGTCTCATGGAGTATCACATTTGAGAAACCCTCTGAGAAGCATGAGAGAGGAGCTCATTACTAGCAAGAGTGTCACCCAGGAGAGCAGCTCACCTTCTGGACGCCAAGATTACCACACAAGGAACCTCCTGGATCCAGAAGACAGGTGGTACAACGAGAGAGCAGCAGCAGAAGCAGGATCCCGAGGGGGCAGACAGAGTGATGGATTTCTCAGTCCACAGAGCAAATAAAGCTGAATGCTTCAGAGCAGATTAGCATGGAGTAAGGTGCCTCAGGGAACCAAACTCAGAGAGCTGATCTTCCTGATCCTTGCAAGTTGAGTGGCTTCATGCTGAGACTTCCTGTGGGATCCTCTGGGCACTTAACTCAGGGGGATTGTCTGACCCATGGAGCTTGAGTAGAATGCCTTTGGACTGAGGCTTACTGTGGAGTGGTATGCCTTTGGGGCATCTATTAGAAGTCCTGAAAGAACTCTGTAACATGTGCCGATGAACAATCCTATGTTGAGCATTTCTCACCAGCATTGCATGCTGTGAACTTCCTTAATAAATCCTTAAATCATGAATTTTTTTCTGTGAGCTTTGTAGCCCTTGCGGTGGGCATAAGAATGTAGAGATAAAGTAGCTCATACTACCTAAGCCAACAGAGAGTCCAGTTCTACTCTGACACACATGAGGTCACCATGAATTGGAATCCACCCAATGACAACAGCTTTATTTGTCATTGCCAATAGCCTGACTGTCAACTGGAGCATCCCTGGGGGAGGCTTCTGGGAGGCAGTGTGGTGTTGCTGCCAGAACACAGGACCAGGAGTCGGAAGAGCTTCTCTGAGTCACGATCATTTACTTCCCAGTCACGGGCCCTAGAGAGTCACATGTACCTTGGTTTCCACAGATATAAAACTGGGACAGCAAGAGCATCTGCCTGATCACAGAGCGGAGGGGGCGGGGGAGCGTGAGATCAAACAAGGTCATGCATGGGGATTGCTTTGCAAAGTCTCCTAAAATAGGTACTGTGTGAGCTCTGTGGGCAACTCTCATTTTGTTCTTGGCCACTATTTCCTTTTGGCCTGGAGGAAGGGAGGGCTCAGTGATCCAGGCCTTCTGATCACCCAGGAATACTCACTACCTTTCTCTCGGAGACTTTCCAGTTTTCAATTCAGGAATCTTCCCATCCTCAGTCACTTACTGAACAACCCCGTTCGAAAAGATTCTTGCCAATGTGAGCGTCCTCTTAATTCACAGTCCATGTGTTGTTACTACATAATTTGGGGTGAGAACAGCCTACTTTGAAATTATTTCTGGTGGACCTGGCAAAGCGTGCAATTTGACCCTTGCCTTGTGAGATGCCCTGTTAACTATAAGGTCAGAAGTTTGCAACCACCATTGACTCCAAGGGGAAAAGATGAGGCATTGTAGTCCTTGGAAGAGTCTTAGAAACACACTGGGACACTTCTACTCTGCCATATAAGAGGTCATTATGAGTTGAAATAAACTCAATGGCAATGAATTTGCTTTTTAAATAGCAATCTCAAAGAATAAGAGTGACCGGTATTTACTACACTTACTATGTTGAAAACTCAGTAATTTATTTGCACTGCTAGTAAGCATTTTGTCTTACATGATAATTGTGTTTACTAGTTACCCTAGGGTTCATTCTGACTCATGGAAAGCTATATTTTCCAGAGAAGAATGGCCATGAGGTTTTCTGTAAGGTGTTCCATAAGGCTGAGTGGAAGCAGATTACCAAGGTGGCCTTTCAAAGAATTCATGAGTAAGTTCAAATTGCCAACCTGTTAGCCAGTAACAACCTGTTAACACATTCTGTGCCCATAAAAACCATATGACAGTGAGGGTATTGTTATTTATCCTCCATTTGCAGACAAGAAAATGGAGACTTGGCAAAGAAAAGAAACAAGCTCAATATTAGATAATCAAAGGAAGGATAGGGTTATGAATATGTGCATGACTTCAGAACTTGAGATTGCACCCAGCATCAGCAGTTCTCAACCTTCTTCATGCCACAACCATGTAATACAGTTCTGCATGTTGTAGTGACCCCCAAACCAGAAAATTATTATCGTTACCACTCCATAACTGTAATTTTGCTACTCTTATGGATGCACCCTGTGAAAGGATCATTCAGTCCCCAAGGGGGTCTCAACCCACAGGTTGAGAACCACTGACCTAGATCAAGAACCCTGAAATGATGGTATAAGAGATACCATCAGAAGCTGATTCCGATGGTGCTATGTGATTCACAATTGAACCAGCCCTTTTCAATTGCATGATCCAACAAGCCTTTTCTATGGTCTTTTCCCACCCCCGCTCTCCAAAAGGGAGCAACAACTTGCTTCCATTGAGGTGATGCTGACTCATTATGACTGTATAGAAATGGTCTTTCCTACTTAAAAAAAAAAGAAGTGGTCTTTCCCAATAACACATCCAAAGCACATTAGGTGAAGTCTTGCCATCCTTGTTCTGAGGCACATTCTGGATTGACACACTGGCTGCAGGCATGGGCTCAATCATAAGGACGATGGCAAAGGCCCATGTAGGGTTTCGTTCTGCTGTGTGTAGGATCTCTAAGACTTGAAAAGTAAGGCTGGAGAGAACAAGTACACCACAAACTGGGACTGGGAAGCTATTTGCAAGGTAAGCAGTTTCAAAGCCATTACCTTGATCTGTGGGAGAAAGCTAAAACTTTCTACTCCCATAGAGAGTTGACAGGCCTGGAAATCCATAGGAACACTTCTAACTCTAGCCTATGTGGTTATGATAAGTTGTAATTATCTCTATGGAGAGAAGGGGCCTTTTGTGTGATGCAGAGAGTCAAGGGGTAAGGGAGTGTGGGTTAAGACTGGTTCAAAAAGCATCTCAATGTCCGGCTGGGCATGGGGGCTGTGTCATAAGAGTTGCTGACTACCTTACAGCAGAGAGGTCATTTGAGTCCCTGGGTGGCACAAAAGGTTCAGCCCTGAGCTATCCCGGCCATTGCAGAGGCACTTTGGAAGGGAGGCTTGGCAATGCGCTTCTGAGAGGTCACCACTTTGAAAACTTCTTGGAGCACACCAGGGGTGTTATCAGGAAACCAAAGTGACTTGGGGACAACCCAAAATAAGAACGTTATAGTGTAATTCCATGAGGTTTGCAAAAGACTTTTTGGGGGTGGGCTGAAACAGTGAGGGAAACCAGCTGGAAGATCCACTCAGGATGCTTTCTCCGTTGCCTTGGCATGGGGCATGAGTGGCAGCTGTGTCTTTACAAAGCAAGGGACAGATCCCAGGGACCTTTCGAGCCTCCTTGAACAATAATGTTCTCTTCAATGTCACTGCTACTGTTGTCTCAGAGGTACTTTAGGGACAACCCTGGGGGTGAGAAGAAAGAGTGAGGACCAGGAGTCCAGATTTCAGGTCTGGCCTTTCACCCCTTGGTGCAATCACCAGATCAATTCTGTGGACTATTCTGAATCCGCTTTGACACATCTGGAAGGCAGGGGTATTGACTAATCCTGTTGACCCAATACTCTGCTGAGGAGATTTAGCACAGGCATGCTCTTCCAGAATTGTCAGGGTGCCTGCCATGTGCAACTGCGGGGGATGATCCTGTTCTTCACCACCCTCAGTAATCACTGTGTCTGCCGATGTCAACAAGTCATCACTCAAAAGCAAGAGATCAGGGCCTGCTGATGAACACGCTGACTAAAGCAGGGGTGAGTCTGTTTACACAACAGCACCTTGAGGAGCAGGTGCTGGACTGATTCCACCTACCGCACAGTTCCTGTGCACCAGGAAATTCAACCTGCACAAAACAAGTCAGAGGTTTCTAGAACCTTTAACCAGGAAGCAGAGGAAGTGGAACCTTCTGAGTGAGGAGTCAGTGGTAGATTTCTCACCTTCCACACAGGAGAGGCCGCTTCGATTCCTGGTCAAGGAACTTCAGGGGCAGCAGTCACCTGTCTGTCAGTGGAAGTCACTGTGTTGTTATAATGCCTAACAGCTTTCAGCACAGCTTCCGGACTAAGACAGGTTCGAAAGGAAGACTGTGTACAGATTCTGAAAACCAGCCAACAAAAGTCTGATGGATTACACCAATCTGATCCTCAACTCATCATGAAGATGGAACAGGCCTGGGTAGAAGATTGTTTGGCTGTGCATGGGAGTCATCTTGAGTTGGGAACAGCTAACAAGAAGTGAGGATTCAACCAAAGAAAGAGCACAACACAAACACAGAGCAGGACTTAATGGATTCCATTTGAATCAATGAGAGAAAACTCATTCAATTTTGTCCCTTCAGTCCTTGACTCATCATTTTATAGACACTCACACACCATGTTTGCTTGTTTGAGTGTTCAACTGAACACATGTAAAGCTCCTTGCAGGGGTTGGAGGGCAGAGCTAGTCCATTAAAGTATCATCAGAATTTCCTTGTCGGGTACATGCAAATCCTGCACAAAACTCAACTCTCTGCCCTCAAGTTGATGCAACTTGTATTGACCCTCTGGGACAGGACAGAAACTGCCCCTGTGACTTTGAGGCTATCTCTTTTAGGGAGCAGAAAACTCCCATTAAGAATGAGTCATGTATGAGGGCTCTCAAATACAGAGATGAGCTGGAACTGGGATCCAGACTTGACCTTGTTTATCAAGCTGCTTCCACATGCTGAATGCTGAGTCAGCCTGGAAGAACAGCCCGGATAAAGCCATGAGTTACAAAAGTCACAAGGGTCCTGTCTGTGTGCTGAACTACATGTCTTGGGTTCCAAGGGATGGGTGCTCACAACACACAGAATCCAGGAACAGGAGTGGGAATAGTTGATACCAGAAGGGTAGGGAGAAGATGGGGAGAGGAAGGGAGAAAGGGGGAACTGATTGCAATGATAGACATAACTATACACCCTTCTACAGGGAGAAAAAAAAACAGAAAACATGGGGGAAGGGAGAGAGCAGTTGGTGTGAGAGGTGAAAATAATAATAACATACAATATATCAGGGGGATTTGAAGGTGGGGAAGAGGAGGGAGAAAAAAAAGAAAAAGAGCTGATACCAAAGGATCAATAGAAATTAAATGTGTAGAGAAGAATGAGGACAACACATGTACAAACATGTCTGATTTGATTGATGAGTGGATTGTGATAAGAGTTGTATGAGGCCCCAATAAAATGATTTTTTAAAAGATAATTGTGTTTCACAGAGAAACACCTTTTCTTAAAGTAAACACTTTGTTTTGTGAATGAGTGAAGGCTTACAGAGTAGCTAATAGGCTTCATATTCAACAGTTCATTCATACTGTGCTTCAACAAATTCATCACAGTTCAATTTATCTATTCCATTACCTTCTGGTGATTCCTGTTTCTTTTCTTCTTTATTCTTAATCCTTCCAAACTTCCTCCTTGAGTACACGCTGCTCCTTTGATCTTGATTGGTTGACTATTCTACCACGATTATTCAGCTCCAACCTGAAGGGGCACTAAAAGCCATAGTCTTGGGGGTCCCACCAGTCTCTGACTCTTTCATGATTTTAAGTTCTATCTCAAATTTTCTCTCATGCTGTCCAGGACCTATTCATGTGATCCTTCTCAAAGCAATTATTAGTTGTAGCCCAGCATCATTTAGCTCTTCTGGTCTTCAGGTTGTGGAGACTAAAGCTTCTGTCGTCACTTAATCTATTGGACTAACTGTATTCATCGTCATCACTCTTCTTTCCCTTGGGCAGGAAGACACCTACCCTTGCACTTTAAATGGCTGATGATGAGCTCCCAAGCCACATTTACCATTCACCAAAGTAGGGTGTAGAGCATTGTCTTTGTGAACTATGTCATGCCTATTAAGGTTGGTGTCCCCCTAAGGTCCTGATCCCCCTGGCTCAGCGACTCATTCTCTCAAGGCATTTGGTTGTCTCTGAGAAGGTTTTTTAAAACACTGTCACCTGTGCACTCATTTGTGGCTATCCTTGCAGCAAAGATAAAATACACATATAGAAAGTCCCTTGCATCAGTCAGTGTAAGATATGACAAAATAATAACAATTTATAAATTATCCAGGGGGAGGGAGAGACAAAAATGAGGAGATGATACCAAGGGCTGAAGTAGAAAGAAAATGTTTTGTAAATGATGATGGCAGCAAATGTACAAATGTGTTTAACACAATAGATGGGTGGGTTGTAATAAAAGCAGTATGAATCCCTGATCAAATTATTTTTTAAAAAAGAAATGCCCTTGGTTAAATCCATGTGTACCTATCGATCTACTCCTATTAACAGCAGTGCATGTAACAAGAATCACCTCTCTTGCCTTTAACACATGCAAACTCCACAGTGTTTTCCCTGGTCTCTCTCTTGTTCTCTAAATCTCTTATTGTATATCGCCTTCCCCTTCACCCAAGTGAACACTGGTCTACCTTCTAGTCCAGGACGTCCACTCCTTCCTCTCTCTCCCATCCGTACTTCCCTTTCCTATCCCTGGTAACCTTTGAAGACTTTTTCTTTTCATGTGAAACCTTGTGACTTTTTATAATAGAGGCCTTATGCAATATTTGTCTTTTGGTGCATGATTCATTTCACACTGCATAACATCCTCCAGGTTCATCCACGTTATGGGATGTTTTACAGATCCATCGTTCTTCTTTAATGTTGTAGAGTATCCCATTGTGTGTAAGTACCAAACCTGTAAGCATCCTTTTGCTCACGGGCATTTAGGTGGTTTCTGTCGAAAAGCATCTATACTAATTTGTTGTCTGAGAGACAGCATTTTTAAAATTAGAAAAAAGCTGCTCTGTTGGGTGCTAGTTGAAGTCCTATGTATAATATATTTAAGGTAGACTGGTCTAAAGTCTGTTTTTCAAGCAATGTATATTGAGTACCAACTGTGCCCTCAAGTACAAAGCTGGACCAGACAAACTTCGGACCTCTAGTCTTGTATGTGGCAGATGGATATCTGGGAGAGTGGGAATCAACTCGATGGCAGTGAGTTTGACTTTTGGGTTTGGGTATGAGAAAGATAGATGCTGAGGACCAAAGGAACTTCCTGTGGTTGGGGTAGGTACGGAAGGTTTCCAGGAAGTTCCTTCTGGTGAAATTTCATAAGCTGGGTAATGGCTGGCAAAAATAGAAATGTGGAAGCGTGCTCCAGCCTGAGAACCAGAGAAATACATGGGTAAGATGCATATCAGATGAATGTAGGAGAATGCATATCAGGTTGTGGAGGTCTATTGAGGTGCAGATTGGGTGAGACAGAGAAGGTCTTCTTATTCTGCCTCTAAACTTATTCACTGCTTCTGATTTCATGTACCACAGGGCACAACAGACATTTCTAATCCATGATTTTTTATGATTGGGGTGGAAGCTTGTGGAGGACAGAGGGCATGTTCTTCTCTGGAAAAGAGCACTGTGCCTTGCATAGAATACATGCTTAAGGAACACATGCCAACGTCAATTCCCATGCAAAGAAGGTATTTTCTGTTTCCAGCTATTGATCTTGAGACACTGCTTTTTTTACTTCAATTACATTTACCCAAACTGAAACACACTAGCATCAAGCTGATTCCAATTTATAGCAATCCTCTATATGGATTCTGAGGCCAATGTGTCTTTATAAATTCAGACTGCCACATCTTTCTCCCACAGAACACTTAGTGGGCTCAAACTGCCAATCTTTCTGTTCACAACTGAGCATTCAACCACTGCACTACCAGGGTTACTAATTACAATAAAGAGGTTTTTATGATCTCTTTTCCAGTTTTCTTATATAAATATGCAGGCACATGTGTGTGTGAGAGAGATATATATGGTGAAATATTTCATGTCAAATTTATCTTTCTTTGGAGAGGGGTTAGAAATTGGCAAGAAAAGACAGCTTGCAGCACACTGAATGTGGCTGTCCAGGCCGGACACTGAACTATTCACTGGAAGGCGAGTCTGCATTTTCAAAAATATAAACAAAGTCATAAAATTAGAGAACTCATGGACCTTAAATGGAATTTACTTTCTTTCTGGGGCCTGGGTTTTCCCCAAAAGTCCAAAATAAATGGCTATGACTTTCACACTCAAAAATAATTAAAATGACAAAGTCATTAAAATGACTATGTGGACTGTTCAAGAAATACTGAGATGTCTAAAGAGAAAAGAAAAATGACCCACATTTAACCAACTAGAGTAAATTATAATGAAGCTTTGTTTTGATATGAAAGTCTTAATCTTTCAGGCAATGGATACTTTGTCGCTTCATAATTTTTTGCATTTTTAAAATTTTTAATTATTTTAATAAATAATTTTATTGGGGGCCCTTATAGATCTCATAACACTCAATACACCCATTGTGTCAGGCACATTTGTAAATGTTGCCATCATCGTTTTCATAACATTTCCTTTCTACTTGAGCTCTTGGACTCACCTCTTCTCTTAATTTTTTACATTTTTTTAAAAAGAAGCTTATTCTTTGAGGAAACTGGGTTAATATGGGCATGTCTGAAGAAACTGAATAAAATACTGCGTATGTTACCACTCACAGATGGTCGATTCTAACCTTTTGTGCATTTCTTTGTAGCCTTTCATTAAGCAACTTGTGATGATAACACTCATTTGAGGAGAGCTTCAGATGCCCCAGTTCAAAGTGGGTGCTTGTCAGGTATTGTCATCTGTAAATCCCACATAAACCTGTGAACTGAGAGTCCTTAGTCCACTTCACAGATGGCACAGATGAAGGCCTGCGGGAACTCCAACCTAAAAACCTGCTGGCTTCAAAACTAACATTCTGACTGGTTGCACTCCAAGCAGTAGGTGTGCAATTCTGAGTCGTCGTCCACACCTAGCCGCATACTGCTTCTACACACATACGTGTTGTGACCACTGTGGCCCTTTCGTTTCCTCGTCTCTTTGTTTAGTTACTATTACCACCAGCTCCAACCCATAGTGGTCTCACTTGGATGTGTAAAAATGATGCCCTTCAGAGTCTTTTCAGTGATTGCATTTTTGGGGGGATGTGGGGAGTGGAAGTAGGGGGAGCTCGAGCACCAGGCCACTCTTCCCAGCTCCCTCTGAGTAGGCTCTAATTGCTGACCTTTAGGCTGTCAGCTGACACACGTGAACCCTTTACACCATCCGCAGGGTGGTTTGTTGTACGTTAGGCCACGTGTTTTTATTTTATTTTATTTTTTTAGGCCACATTTTATGATGCTATATAAGATCATATTAAAGCCATTTTCAGAAAATGGTTTGATCGACATAAAAAAATAATTTTCCTCTACCTTCCCCCTCCCCTCCTTCTTCCCTCCCCTCCTCCTCTCCTCCCTCCCCCTCCTCCTGTAAATGCATCCTAAAACTAGAGTTTGTTTCTATATCCAATAGCCTTTGTCACCAGCCCTCCAGGTTCAAATAGGCTTATTCCATTTCCAGTCTTCTGATCTCCTCTCCTAGGTACTTGTCTGCAAACTCTGGCAGCCCTGTTCTCTAGGTGTTGGGCTCCTAACTGAAAGGTGGGGGTTCAAATCCTCCTGTGTTTCTCTGAAGGAAAAATGAGGTTGTCCATTGCCATGAAGGTGTACAGCTTGGGAAATCCTCTAGAGGTAGAAATGAGTCAGAATTTACTCAGCAGCAGGGGGTGGGGCAGTTCTCCCTGTTTTGTTTTGTTTTCTCATCCATTTCCGATTCCCTCACCAGCTGGGAGTAGGAGAAATGCGGCAAGCTGGGTTCAACTGGACCCAGAAGCTTCTGGAGGGCACTCCGTGCCTTGAGGTCTGCAGTCCATGGCAGTGCCTCATATGGGCAGTGTGTGCGTGTGTGTTGTGAGCAACCCCCTGTGGCTGACGAGGCGTTTTCTAAATGAAGACATGCAGTGGCAGATGAAGCAACTCAGAGCATAGTGACGCATCAGCAAGGGTGACAATAAACCAAGCTCCAAATCTGTCATCGGATCCCTGCCAGACCACCGTGGCCGTCCCTGCCCCAGTATGCTGATCTGCGTGTAGTGAATGCCCAGGGAGAGCAGACCTCCTGGGTCTTCTCAACAGATTCCATAGTGAAACCCCCGCCCCCCGCCTCGCCATGGGGTTTGGTCATTCTGCAGGCAAGAGGTACTTTGGGAAATCCTGTTCCCCACGCTTTCCATAGAATGCAAGTTTGGTCACTTCATTTCATTTCATTCAATAACTGACTAGTTTCTGGCTAATAACTGGCTGCTCCAAGCATGGCCCGTGGATCAGAAGCGTCAGCATCCTTAGATGCTCCTTGGAAACACAAGGTCTGTACCTTCCCCCAGTTCTCTCCTCTATGGACGTAGAACCCAGGATGCCACTCAGATTCCAGGTGAAATCGGCTGAGACCTGCTATTGTTAGGCTACACAAGTCCTTCATCAAGAGGAAGCCACTGCCCGGTGGTGATTTCGTCCCACACAATGTTTTCCAGGCACATATTTCACGTAATGGACAATAAGCACGCGAGCAGGAAACGGATTTGAGTAATGCCCTTTATCAGCCAGCTGAGTCCATCTGGGTGAATGCGTCCTGGTGTCCGCACAGCAATGATCCCCCAAGAACCCCAAGACCCACAGCTTTCTCCTAGACTCCAAGAGGTGCCTGTGGTTCCCTCACTTGCCTGCCTTTGGAAAGGGAACTGTATCCCGCCTGTCCTATTAGCTAACAGAGCTGGGTGGCTACCTCCCTGGAGAGGGCGTCAGCTGGGAATGCGCTGCTCTGCTCAGTCAGCTGTTGGGGCTTCCCATTCAGCGCGAACGGCCCTCTGCTAGGGACCAAGGCTACTCCTTGATAGGTGGTGCATCAGCAAAAAGGCTGGTTTCCTCCTCACTCTCTCAGTCTCATTTCTCCCTCTCTGGCCTCTTCATATTTTATTTCAAGCACATGATATGTGTGTAGGAAGGGGAGTGTCTTCAAGGGGAAAGATCAGGGTTGAAGTGTAGGCAACGTAGTGAGTGACTTGTTTGGCAACTGATGAATTTATTTCAAAGAAGTTACTCTAAGCTGTTGTTTGGTCTGATAATTAGTCTGGCTATAAGACTACGCATCCCTTATGTGGAGAAAACGGGCTCACGTGCTGTTCCAAAAGACAGAAGAATTGAATCCACCCCACAGTACCCTCGGAAAAAAGATCTGATGGTCTACTTTGGAAGAATCAACCATTGGTCCCAAAGAATAAGCACACCAGCCAGCATGATCAAAGAGCTATTAATAATATAATCCTAGATTAGAGGGGGAGTCTGTAACAAACTTTAAATTCTGAGCACCTGGGTTGCAACAGGCTATGGATGACAGTGAAAGCCCAAGATCCATTTATAGCGTTCCCCATGGACTAAGTCTCCATTGAATGCCTAGGTCCATTGACCAAAGCTATAAATAGTCTTTTCCCCAGAAAGAGTGCATTGTAATGTGGACTACTGCAGTTATATTTAGTGAAAAGTTTAACATCTTACTATTCATTTTTCCTTCTTACCCATTTCCAACTTATTCTAGGGCTTTAAAAATTATATTCTGAAATCTTTTGGATTGGGGTTCTGTGCTTTAATCTATTATAGTAGCTTTTTTAAAACTTGATTTTAAAAAATATGAAACTCAGAATGAGTAAATTTACAGTGGCAACAACCAAATTAAGAGTTTCTTACAGTGATGATATAGAGAGGTGGGGGGAAATGATGAGCTAATAATAACAGATATAAGAATGGGGAAAATGTTCTAAAATTGGGGTTATGAATGCACGGTTCTCTTTCAGTATTCTTAAATATTCAATAGTATGATGTATAGATTGTATGTCAATAAAACTGGCTTTTAAATATCCACCATTGGAAAGCCCCTGGATCATAGTTGAATGCTGATATTCAGGGTGCAACCTTAAGTCAGAATCAGCTCATGAGCCATGGGGACACTGCATGTATTGGAGGAGGGTGCAGAGAATTAGACCATGGTTCTTGGGGAGTAGCTCCACTGGTATTCAGAACTCATCTGTACCACCTACCAGCTGAGTGTCCTCAGACTTGTAAATCGGCTTTTCCTTGGATCTGACTATGGAGACCATAACACTCACCTCAAGGGCATGTAGGCAAGGTTTAATAAATAGCGCCACAATTTCACTTGGAATATACTCACCTATTAGAATAGATACTCTGAAAATGATATTGTCCTTTCCTTTGATGGCAAAGCCAATTGCCAGAAAGTTGATTCCTATTAGAAGAAGCTTCTGATACATATACATCATGGGTTCAATAGGTGCAGTTGTACAACGATAAGTATTATTTATTATAATAAGGATATAAAAAGCATGAGTGAGAGAAACAATAGGAGCCAGACACATTTCACATCAGGATAGTATGCTCACCTCCACCCTGCTTGGTGGTCCACATGGAGAGGGAGTAGGGGAAGTGATTACATGAGGGAGAGGAGCTGAGCCAAGAGCCTCTGGAGCTCAGGGTCAGGAGAAAGGCAGGAGAGAGAAGGGAGAGGGGGAGAGAGAGAAAGAGAGAGAGAGAGAGAGAGAGCCTCTATCCTATGTCCCATCCTTATATACCCCCTGGAGCCATGCCAGGCCCCCAATTACAGGTCAGGACATATGTCACAGGAAGGAGTTGTGCCATATGCACACATCATAGGAAAGGGAAGTATCAGGGTCCCATGTGACAAGACCAGATCCCAGACTCCTGGATGTGGCTAAACAGGTTATGCTAGAGATCATTAACGACTGCATGTGAATCCGCCCACAGGCTTCAAGGGAAGGAAACCATCATCCTAACATCAGGGGAGTCAGCTCTATTGTGAACCACATAAAGGCCTCAGATAACTAGGACTTTCAGGGAGAATAGCTAACTTAACTTCCACACCAAATGCTGGTAAATAGTTTGCTTAATATTTGCATAATTAATTGTGGAAAAACCCTGTCTTCATCCCACAGATGCCCAACTAGTGGGATCCCACATGTGTCAGAGTAAAACTGCTCCCTAGACTTTCAGTGACTGATTTTGAAAGAAGTAGGTCACTTTTTCTGAAACACTTCTGGGTAGATGTACCTCATTAACCCGCTGACCACATCCACTGTACCCCTTGGAGATGTCCAAGACTTTGAATGTGATGCCAATTGAGCAGAACCAGTCAGCTTGACCAAAAGCGGGCAAATGTGAAAGATAATGCCAAGTGCTCATGGCACCCAGACATTGGATAGCCATTGAGACTGAATGAATCCTTGAATCAATTGCTCTGAGATTACCTTTAAACTCGAAACCAATCATACCCTTGGAACCTTGAAATTTATTGACAGTTTAGTTTATTTAATAAAGAATGTGGGCCTTGAAATTGGTACTCATTCAAAGGACTATCTATATATTCTCAAATTGACAAGAGCAACTCAAAAGATTTGAGCAAGATTGTTGGGGGCCTTGAGCTTATGCTGATAAGGAAGAAATATTTGGGAAGTTTTAGCTGCACTACCTGGAAGAAGGTAATCAATGTCACTGAGTTTGTATTGTCAACAACAAACACAGACACTCCTGATTTCTGAGTCTTGTTCATTTGGGGATGGTTATAAAACATCCTGGTCTGTCATCCATCCTGCCCTGCCACCCTGAAACTCTGAAATGGCCTTTCTCGTTATTAAAAAGAACAACCAATCAACACACAATGAATCCACAGGGAGGAAAAGAAGGTAATAAAAACCACCTGCTCTTCCAGAAATAACCATTTCATATTTTGCTATATCTTCTAGATCCATCTAGACCTAGATAATATATATTTATTTCTCACCTAAATAGGTCACATTCCCTAAGAACATGATTTAACTTTCATCTAATATATTGAATATTGCTATCTACTAATGGACACATTTGTATAATCTCTTTCCATAAATTGTTGACTTTTGGTTTATAAGGAGTTCTACCAATCTTTTTAAAAGATATTCTTTTAAGCTACAGTTCATATACCACTAAATTTGCCCTTTCAAAGTAGATAGGTCAGTGGGCCTAGTATGCACAGAATTCCCCAACCACAAATATTATCTAATCAAAAATGATCTCATCAACCACCAAAGAAATCCTATCCCACATCCACTTATAGTCATTCCCTATCTCTCTCCCCTCAAGCTCATTGCCACTCTCTGACTGAGAGTGCCCCTATAGGGCAGAATAGAACTGCTCCCATGAGTTTCTGAAGCCCCAGCTCTCTCCCCCGCCCACCCCCCCACCCCCAATGGCTTTTGTTTTTCAACTACTTTTCTTGCATTAGCAACCCCACATGTAACTGCTATGCCCTAGAGTCTCCTCCTCTGTCCTCTAGGTCCTGGTGTGTCAAACCATTGGCATTCTATTCCTTATTGATCCAAGGCTTCACTGTTGAATGGGCAAGTTCTTGACAATGACATGATTGCAAACAATAGAGTCAGGATTCTGTGAATTGTTAAAAATGCCTTTTACTGGGAAGTGGGTGGTGGTTTACAGAGTAGACCATCAGGTTTTCACTCAATAGTTCATCCACATTTTATTTCATCTCTTTGAGAGCATCCCTTCAATGTACTACCACACATCTGCTTTCTATTTCCTGGTTCCATTCTTTCTTCTTTCTGAACCCTTTAAATTTGTCATCAGGTAAGTGTTGTCCTTATTTTCTCAAATAGTTAATGCTTCTGAGGTGTGCCTTTTAAAGACCTGCCTGTTGTTTGACTGGCATTTGAGCCACCGGGGTGAGTTTATTTTCACACCTGAATGATGACTTAGGGTCATAGGCTCTGGGCTTCTAATCTCCATCTGACTACTAAGCTTGGTCTCTGTAATAACTTTGAGTTTTGTTCAATTTTGATCAGATTACACTGTCTTTCTGAATTATGTAAGAGGTCATACATGATTATTTAATATGAAAAGGAGTGTTATGTTTTTAGACAGTGTGGTTAGGGGAAAATTTAGCATAAAAACACATCTTTAAATATTAGGAATTATAAACCTTTGGGGGGATTTCCCCAGAAAAAGGCTCAAAACAAATACAAAAGCCCTCCATGCAAATGAATGGTCATTACAACATGCTTTTGCAAATACAATCTGTGGAGTTTGCCAGACATGGGAAGTTATGAAATGAGATGGCTTTGCAGTTTTACAATCAAGGTGAATTCCTGACTCCCCTTCTATGGTGACAGCTAAAGCTGTGTGTTGGTGTCTTTCTTGTCAGTAGGACTCAGTAAGAGGCTAGAAAGGGTGGAGTGAATCCAAACCCCCTCATATTTTCTGGAAGTGATATTGGAAGAGCTGTCTTTAAATAGACACAAACTTATTTGATATAAAAGGAGTGTGGTTCTGTGGCTGTACTCATTTGAATGCATTATTTCCTTCAAGAATCCTAAGGGGAAAAAATCTATTGCATTCAGAAATGGAGGGCAGGAAGACAGTATAACAAAAATTGTTCCTGGAATCCCAGGTGATACACATAGTCTTCCCTCAGCTCCTAGCCTAAGGTCAGTGCTTCAGCACATGGGCTGAAACTGCACCAGCATACATTACAAAGGCTTCCTTAAAGTGGCTGGTTGGATGTGGGGGACATGGGTTCGGATGCCTGCAGACTTCATTTGCACAGTGTGGAACTGCTCCGTGGCCTTTCCCAGACTGTGATCTACAGGACTTTCAGCCAGTTTTGAGCGCTTTGCCATGTACATCATCTTGGATCTGTATGATCAATTTGATCTGTCTGATCGAATGATCAACTCTATGGCATCTGGTAAATTATGGTCAAAGATGAAGTCGAGTGCATCTGGCATGCCCATTATCCCTGGGTAATTGGCCCCTCCGGGCCCCGGGTGACATAGTGGACTACACCCTGAGCTGCTCACCACACAGTCAGTGATGTGAGCCCACCAGCCACCAGCCTGTCCGTTACAGAAGGAGTCGTTTCTACTGAAACCTCTCCAGCCGCATAGCAGCCACAAGCCTCCACAGATACAGATGACTGATGGCTGTGTGTGAGGGCCATTGGCCAGAGTCCTCTGACATGGAAGGTGAGATTTCTACCAGGGAGCCATTCCTGTCCCCTGGGAAAATAAAAGATCATGTTCTTGATTACACAATAAGCAAGGTAAGCACAGACTTACTTTTGATTTCTTCCTAATGTGTAGTGAACAGCTTACACAGGTTTAAAATTTGTCAAACTGTTTACTACAGATTTGTAAGTAAGCCCAGGCTTATCTCCTATGCCAAGTGACCTGTCCCTGTTAAACCAAAACCCCGAACCCAAACCAAACCCACTGATGTTGAGCTGATTTTAACACAGAGCAGCCTTATAAGACAGAGTAAACGGTTCCCTCCAAGACTCTAAATCCTAACAGTAATAGTCTCAGCCCTCTCCCAGAGTGGCTGTTGGGCTTGAACTGTCAAACTTTCGGTTAGCAGCAAGTACTGTAACCAGTGTTTCACCAGGACTCTTTCTGGAAAGATGTGGGTCTTTCAAATGTGCCAAGAGGCCACTGGGGCCTTGTCCATATGAAAAGAGGCTTTGCTTTTATAGAAAGGTATGCTGCAGGATGCAGTGAGGAGGGGCAGAGAGAGAAACAAGCAACCCTAGAAACAGAATCCTTGATGTGGTGAGAAGACTTGAAACTCTTCACTCTGGCTCACTTCAACAGGCACCAGGAACCCCATGCTTGCCTTGCTGACTGGGTAATTGCACGCTAATTGCCGTGAGGATCATTAATGTGCTACAAGTCCGGGGAGAAATGAATGCCTTGCCTGGCACTTCCCAGGAGCCCCAGAAAGTTTGGCCTCAAACGTAAACAAACAAAACACCTACACCATTGTTTAGTCTACTTCTGGCATTCTTTCTGCTGCTCCTCTTGGCCTCTCCATGAATCAGGGATTGAATTCTAACTCCAAAACCCAGAGGTAGGCAGGAGTGGCCTCATTAGCACATGCCAAACTAATGAGGACACACACACACACACACACACACACGCACACACTTTTCATAGCTGGTAAGTAGAGCCAGCAACTGTCTAATTACTGATGAATTAATCGGTTAAAAAGCATGGGGGGCACAGGAGGGTGGAGGGATGGAGGAATGGAGAGGGAGAGCCAATTTCAGGGATCTACCCGTAGCCTCCTCTCTGGGGCACGGACAACAGGGAAGTGAGTGTTGGGACACATTGGACAGTATACAGGATGAAAATAATAACAATTTGTAAATTACTAAGGGTTCAAGGGGAAGGGGCGGAGGAAGGGTAATATAGGGAGCTGATAATGGGGGCCTGGAGGGAAGGAGAATGTTTTGAGAGTGATGATGGCAATGGG
>PVJH01034266.1:0-20784 GCA_004026705.1 Nesogale talazaci | reverse complement strand
TTCAAGGAATGTTTTTGGTTTGATTTTCAAGATTGCCAGGGGTTCATCCAACCAACATAACTCCAGGAATTCTGGATTTGATTCAAATTTGAGATTCTGTCTGTCATTTCCTCCCCTTGTATTCAAGATTATTTTCTGGGAACTTTGAACAAAATGTTCGGTACCGGTAGCTAGGCATCATGCAACTCTACTGGTCTCATGGCAATGTAGGTGGTGGTTCAAAAAGGCCATTATTCAAACATTCCATATCTTCTTCTAATTATGACTCTCCTCCTTTCTCTATATTCCACTCACATAGAGACAAATTATAGTGCTTGGATGACCACTTGAAAGCTTTCTAGAGCCCAGGCACTACTCAATGAATTAGAAAATATAACAGAAGCAATAAATACATTGTTAGATGAGTTAACTGGGATGTCGCATGATACCATTAACATAACCCTCCAAACCAAAAGCCAAATCCCATGAGATTTGGAGTTGTACATAAGCAGCCTTAAGTGCTACTTTTCTTGTCATTGTTGTAATTATATCTTTGTTACAACTTTCACCAATTCCATTTTTACAGCTTACTGACCACAATTACATAACCAGCTATGCATTCCTATGTCTAATCAACATATTTCCAACAACATCGACCCCTTTTAATTTTCCTTTGCTCCCCTGGTAACCACTAGTAAGTTTTATTATCTTCATATTTGCCCTTCTTGTCTTCTAGGTAAGTAAGGTCATACAGTATTTGCCTTTTGTGCTTGGCTTATTTTGTGCAGTAGAATGTCTTTGAGGTCCATGGCTTATAGCAAGACTGCACGTGTCCACTTGGATGAGTAATCTTCCAATGTGCTGCATTGTGTTTAACTAGTCCTCTGTATGACCATTTTGATTGTTTCCACTTTGGGTTTATTGTGATCAGTGCTGCAATAATTGGTGTAGAAGTCTCTGTTGTAGTCTGTGCTGTCAAGTGTGTGGAGTATGTACTGAGGGGTGGAATTTCTGTGTCATATGGAAGATCTATTTTGAGTTTTTTGAGAAGTCACCATAAAATTTCCTCTATGACAATGTCATTTTGCACATCCATGAGCAACGGACAAGGATTCTGGTTCCCCATGTCCTCCCAAACATTTGGTATTCTGTTTCTGTGTTTGCTTTTGTCTTAGTCATCCCAGTAGAAGAGTCATGTTATCTCATGGTGGTTTTGATTTGCATCACTGTGATGGCTCATGATGCTGTGCATCTTTTCAGGTGTTCATTGGCCATTCATGTCTCTGTGGTGTCACAAGTCAAACCATAACAGCAAAGTGAATGTTTTGTGAGTCCCAAGCAGTTCACAGACTCTCAGGTAAGGGGAGAGGAAGCAACAAGAGCTGACTACGTGGAGTCACATGATTAGTGACACAAAGTAAAGGGGGGGGTGGTTGGGGTTGGGTTTTGTTAGAACCCAGAAGAGAGAAAAGCCGTTTCAGTGAAAGTAGTCAGTGAACACTTCACATAAGAGGTGACATTGACTTAGATCTTCAAGGGAACAAGGGGCAAACAAGGCATCCAGAAGATGGATTAGTAAATGCTGAGCTGTTTCTTTGAAAGAAAAAAAAGTATTGTAGCTACTGTACTCAGTTACTGTTCAGACTTATGGTGAGCCCGTGAGTGAAGAGTAAAACTATGCCATGTGGTTTTCAAGACTGTGACCTTTCAGGAGCAAATGGCCAAGCGTAGTTTTCAAAGCTATTTCTGGGTGGACTGAACCTTCTAGCTTCCCATCTAGAAGGCCAGTGCCTAACTCATTTGTCACACATGGAGGCTCCTAAAGGAAAAAAACTACATGATAAGATAGTCCATTTGGATGATGAGACACTAAAAAAGATGATATGTGCTAGGGTTTTGTATGAGGAATGGGAACCTTATTTAAGGTCAAAGGAATGATATTAACACAAGTTCACCTACACTAGCCCTCACTACATTGGTTTACAAAAATCCTTGAGAGTTTTTAAGGCTCATTTCTAAAGAATTGTCAACTCATCAAGTTCATGAGAACCCAGGGGGGAGGAAAGAACACCAGTGTTGGGGAGCCACTCAGCATTTGGGTTAACAGCTCGGTTTTTTTTAGTCATTTTATGGGGGCTCTTACAGCCCTCACCACATTCCATACATACATCCATTGTGTGAAGCACATTTGTACATATGCTGTTATCATTTTCAAAATATTTTCTTTCTAATTTAGCCCTGGGTATCAGCTCATTTCCCCCCACCCTTCTCCCACACTCCCTTGATAATTTATAATTTATAATTTTTTTTAGTGTCTTACACCAACACCTGTCTCCCTTCGCCCATTTTTCTGTTGTCTGTACCCTGAGAAGGTACAATCATTGCAATTGGTTCCCACTCTCTCCCCCTACCTTTCCCTTCCCCTTCCCCTCTTGGTATTCCTACTCTCATTATTGATCCTGGGAGGTTTATTTATCCTAGATTCCCTGTATTGTGAGCTCTGATCTGTACCAGTGTACATCCTCTAGTCTAGCCAAATTTGTAAGGTTGTATTGGGGTCATGATAGTGGGGGGGAGAAATTAAAGAACCAGATGAAAGTTGTATGTTTCATCAGTGCTACTCTGCACCCCGGCTCCTTCATCTCTTCCTTGAGCACCACTGTATTTTAAAAGCTCCCTAGGTGACATTAGCAGCCAGACTGAAACACCACCAGGAATGTAGATTCAAGGATCCCTGGTGGCACTGTGAGCTACACATTGGACTTCAAACCACAGATTGGCAGTTCAGTTCCACCAGGCACTCCACTGAAAAGGATCAGGTGTTTAGTCCTATAAAGATGGACAATCTCAGCAAACCTCAGGGGCAGTTCTACTCTGTCCTACAGGATTGCTACGAGACAGACAGATCGCACATCATTGCAGTGGGCTGGACTTGGGTAGCATTTTAGCCTTAGGCTTTTTCCTTCTCATTCTATGACATACCAGCCGTTCTGTGGGGGGAACTATGACAGGCTGCTCCCATAAAGACATGAAGAGTTGAAAAACCTACAAGGCTTCTCTGTTCTATAGCATTGCTCATGGGCCACACATTTGGGCTTAGGATTCTGAAAGCATTTCCCTCAGTGGAGTGGGAAAATAGAAGGTAAAATATTCTATAATGCAGTAAATAACAATTGATATCATTAAATGGTTGGAATTAAGTCAGAGGTCACTTAGAATTGATGACAAGGAGAGCATAGAATGTCTGATGGGGGGCTGAGCCCCAGTGGCGTAGTGGTTGTGCGCGGGACTGCGACCCACTGGGATGGAGGTTCAATTCCGGCTCCCAGGAGCAAAGGCTGGGCCTCCTACTCCCACCACCTGAGGGCAGTGATGCCTAAAAAAAAAAAGTCTGATGGGGTTTGATCAAGAGCAATATATTCAAGAGGAATTACTGAGAGCAGAATGGAGAGCAAGTATGATAGTGGGGCAGGATGAAGGTGAAAGAGAATAGAGGAAAGAACCAGGTTGCAAATGCTATTTCTAGAGCTATAGGTATAGGCATATATATGTGTGTGTAAATATATGCATTAAATGGTAGGGATATAGGTCAATGCACATATGTTAAGTATTAAGTTGGCAGATGAACTTTGGACCTCTACTCAATCTCTCCCTAAGCACAAGAATACTTGGCTCTAATAACTTGACACTGTGTGATATTCACCTTCTCGACACAATTCCTGAAGACAAAATGGATGCATAAGTAAATGTGGTAAAGAATTGTGATAAAGAATGCTGATGGTGCCTGGTTATCAAAAGATATAGCATTGAGGGTCTAAAAGGCTTGAAGTTGAACAAGTGGCCATCTAGCAGGGAAGCAACGAAGCCTACATGGAAGAAGAACACCAGCCTGTGTGATCACAAGATGTTGATAAGATCAGTATCAGGTAACAAAGGATTCAAAACAAACAATTGTATCAATGTGAAAGAGGAGAGCCTGATTGGAGACCCAAGCCAAAGCCCATCTGTAGACATTTGGGCATCTCCTCAAAAGGGTCACAAAGAAGGGATGTTTCAGTCAGAGCACAGTATAGCACCAAGGAAAAACACAATATTCCTCTAGTTCTTGAATGCTTCTCCCCACCCCACCCCACTCAATATAATCCAGTTCCACCTAACAAATCCGGTTAGACTGGAGTACACACATTGGTATAGATAATAGCTCTGGACACATGAAACCCAGGATAGATAAATCCCAAAGGGACAATAGTGGGAGTGGTAATACCAGGAAGGTGGGGATGAGGGTGAGACTGATAACAAGGTTGGATATATAACCACCACCCTAGGCGGAAAAATAGTCAAAATATAGGTGAAGAGAGATAGCCAACCATGTAAGATCCTAAATAGCAATACTAATATCTATTTGATCAAGGAGTCACAAGGATGGGGTGGGAGGAAAGGACAAGAAAGAGGAACTGATATCATAAGCGCCAGAAAAAAAAAAGTGTTTATGGCAACACATGTACTAGTGTGCTTAATACAATTGAATGGTGGATTGTCATAAGATTTGTAAGGTCCCCCAGTAAAATGACTAATAAAAAAGAAATTTTAAAAATATGTAAGCAGAGTAAAAAACATTTTCTAAAATAGTAGCTATGAAAGTATATTCTTAATTTTTAAAAATTCCAGTCCCCCCACCAAAAAGACAATGATCACTGACTAAAAATTCACTGCACACTCAATGCTCTCAAGTCAGTTTTCACACCTGGTGACATTTCCGCTCAGGGTAGACCTGTGTCTGTGGTTTCCTAAGCTGTGACTCTTTCCAGAAGTTGAAATTTCCATCTTTCTTCCATGGAATAGCTGGTGGTTTAGAACTGCTGACTTTGCAGTTCTCAGACCAATGTATAACCACTACTACCCCAGGGACCCTCAGGTCTTGTGAATGGTTCATCAAAAATGTTTATGGACAGAGATGAACAGATCAGAGGGAGTTGGCGAAAGTATATATACCTGCTGATAGGTCGATACCTCCTTCAGATAAAACCTGTTTTTTTGCTCATCAGTTTTCTTATGGCCTCTTTCATGTCTTTGTTTCTCAAACTATAGATGAAGGGGTTCAGCATGGGGGTCACCACTGTGTACATCACAGTAGCTATGGTGTCTTTCTCAGCCGAGTGGGAGGAGGAAGGGTTGAAATACACAGCGATGATGGTGCCGTAGAAGAGGGACACCACAGCCAGGTGGGAGCCACAGGTGGAGAAGGCCTTCCACTTTCCCTTTGCGGATGGAACTCTCAGGACAGCGGAGGTGATGCACACATAGGAAACCAAGATGGAAACCAAAGGGATCGTCATGATCAGACCGCCCACAAAAAGAACCATCATCTCATTGAGGTGTGTGTCAGAGCAGGAGAGTCTCAGGAGAGCAGCCACGTCACAGAAGAAGTGGCGGATCCTGTTGTCTGCACAGAACGAGAGTCGAGCCATCAGTAGAGTGTGCAACAGAGCATTCAGATTGGCAATGACCCAAGGCCCAGCGACCAGCAGGACACAGAGCTGAGGGGTCATCTTAGTTGTATAGTGTAAGGGGTGGCACACAGCGACAAAGCGGTCATAGGCCATCACAGCCAGGAGGAAATTGTCCATGTCGGCAAATGCAATGAAACTATACATCTGTGTGAGACACCCGGAGAAAGAGATGGTTTGACTCCCCATTATGTGGTTGACCAGGATCTTGGAGACCGTTGTGGAGGAGAAGCAGACGTCCACGAAGGACAGGCTGCTGAGGAAGAAATACATGGGGGTGTGCAGGCGGGAGTCCGTGCTGATGGCCAGAATGATGAGCAGGTTGCCCAGGACCGTGGCCAGGTACATGCTCAGGAAGAGCACGAAGAGCAGCTGCTGCTGCTGAGGCTGCCTGGAGAGGCCCAAAAGGAGAAATTCAGAAACACTGGATTGGTTTTCCCCACACATAAGTCTAGGTCCAGAGGCAGACAAGAGCAACAGGGCAGATACCTAGGAACTGAGAATCCAGATAAGACAAGTCAGATCCCAGCCATGGTCTTAACACTTTATCAAAATTTCTCAATCAGTATTTGCACCCAGTCTCCACACTGCTAAAGTAAGTTCCCCCTCTTGGATAATGCTGGTCCAGCCTGCTTATTCAACCTGAGTCTATGATTGTGTGTGTAGCTTGTAATATTTGCTGGTTATTTCTTCACTCCATAGTAGCTCAATAAAAAATAATAAGAGAAAATAATAATAATAATAAAAGAAACTTGATGATTGCTAGGTTTTTCGCAAGGTACATGTAATTGATATAGGACTCTTGTTATTGGTCCCTGGATCTGCAACATTTAACAAAGAAAATGCCTAAAAGAACTTCATGTCTTAATAAGAAAAATATTTCTGTCTCCTCCACCATCATCCTACCTGAAGGAGGAATTACAGCTCCTATGTGTTCTTCACCTCTGTATCACAAGCCACTGTTTCTCTATATTGTGGGGATTAGAAAGTCTTGGAAATATTGGCAAGTCCTGAACAAGTGAGGAGTAGGTGTTCATGGTCTTAGTCTGCTATCCCTGAAAAAATGTTTGGAGGAATCACACAGCAGGCATTTACAGGAGTCTCCATGGCCACTGGGGCCAAATTCCCTGAGAGCCTCATTAGATACCTGAAGAGAGTAATTGTCCCACCTACCCTTTTGGCCCAGTTGAACCAAGCAATGACAACAATGAGTATGATGTAACGCCTAAATCAGAACTTGTTGCTAATACTATCCTTGTGGAGACAAGTCCCAAACAGAATCCCCTGGGACCTCAGACTTCATCACTTTGTTGACCTGGAAATAGGTCTATGGATTTGGTAATTCAGTTCATGTTTAATTTTTCTTCTTACTTACTTAACTCAGAAAATTGGGGGATAGCTGTGTTATTAGTGCAAACCTATTGTTTGCAAACCTATGTTTTTCTTTTTTAAATTTCATATTTCCTTCTAACGCTGGAAATAATAATAATAGCAGTCTACCATCTGGTCTACCAACCTGGGACTCATCTGTGATTGAACACCACCAGTATGTGGTGTTCCTGATTCTAATCCTGGTTCTTTAGTCCCTACAGCTACATGAATCAGAAGAAGGCTACAGCTTAACATCTGATGCACAGACCTGAACTAAACTAGACTTCTCCATTTCTACAACTGTGTGAGCCATTTTCTTTATATAAATGAATAGGTCTATATTTACTAATATCTGTTTTTAATCACTGGATTTGCTCCTCTGGAGAGCCCAGCCTAACCCTGAAGTTCACTATACTATTTTCTTTTCTTTTTTTCCCCAATTTTTATTTATTTATTTTTGCTGTTGTTTTAAAAATACTTTCATTGGGAATTCTTACATCTCATCACAATCCATACATTCCGCTATATGCCAAGCACATTTGCAAATATGCCACCATCATCATTTTCAAAGCACTCTCTTCCCTCTTGAGCTCATCATATCAGCTCCCCATTTCTTCCCAACCCCACTTCTGCCTGCTCTCCCTCACATACCCTTGATGAGTCATAGATTATTTTTTCCACTTCTTACATCATCCTCTCTTGCCCCTCACCCACTTTTCCATTATTTGTCCCCCTGGGAGGGAGTTACAGTTTGATCTTTCTGATTGATTCCCCCTTTCTCGCCCTGCCACCACCCTCCCCTAGTCCTCCCGGTATCTCTACTCTCCTTGTTGGCCCTGAGGGGGCTATCTACTGGATTCCTTGTGTTGTGAGCTCTTACCTGTAGCAGTGTGCATACTCTGGCATAATCCAATTTGTAAGATAGAATTGAGGTCATGGTAGTGGGGTGAAGCACCAAAGAGCTAGAGGAAAGTTGTCTGTTTCATCAGTGAACTACACTCTGACTGGGTCATCTTTTCCCTGTGAATCCTCTGTAAAGGGATGTCCAATTGTCTACAGATGGGCATTTGGTCTCCACTCCATGCCCCCCCCCACGTATTCACCTTGGTTTTATTCTGGGTCCTGGATGCCTAATACTTGATTTCATTGACACCTCATGACCACACAGGCTGGTGTCCTTCTTCCCTGTGGGCTTTGTTGCTTCTCAGCTAGATGGCTACTTGTCTATTTTCAAGCCTTTAAGCCCCCAGTTACTGTATCTTTTTGAGGTTCTTTTTTTAAAAATCATTTTATCAGGAGTCCACACAAATAGTATAACATTTCCTAATTTAATCAGACCAAGCATAACTGTACAATTACCGACACCCTCATTTTCAAACCATTTTCTTTCTTCTTGAAAGCTTTGATATCAGCTCCCCTTTATCCCCTACCTCTCTGCCCCCTACCCTCACCCCATTCAGGAACCCTGATTCTTTTTCCTCCATCCAAACCAGGGTTTTATTGTGGGTTTTTTAATCATTTTATTGGGGACTCATACAACTCTTATTACAATCAAATCAATACATACATCAATTGTGGGCAGATCCCATTTATACATGTGTTACCATCATCATTCTTGAAACATCCTCCTTCTACTTAGGCCTCCTGTATCAGCTCCCTATATTTCCCCCCCCCACCCCCTCCCGCCCTCCCCCATGAACCCTTAATTTACAAATTATCACTATTTTGTCATATTATACAATCTCCGATGTGTCCCTTCATCCACTTCCCCTGTACCCCAGGAAGGAGATTATATGTAGATTCCTGCAATTGGTTCCCCCTTTATACTCCACCTTCCCTCCACCCTCTCAGTATCATCACTCTCTCCACTGGTCCTGAAGGGATCATCTGTCCTGAATTCCCCATGTTTCTGACTGCAGTGTATATCCCCTGGTCTAGCTGGATTTGAAAGGTAGAATTGGGTTTATGATGATGGGAGGAAGCATTTAAGAAGTAGAGGAAATTTGCCTATTACATTGTTGCTACACTGTACTTTGACTGGCTCATGTCCACCCTACAACCCCTCTGTAAGGGGATGTCACTTCACCTGTTGATGGGCTTTGGGTCTCCAACCTGTACTCCCCCTCATTTACAATGATATAATTATGAGTTCTTTAATGCCTGATACTGGATCCCTTTGACACCTCGTGGTCGCACAGGCAGGTGGGCTGCTTCCATGTGGGCTTCGTTGCTTCTGAGCTGGATGACCGCCTGTTTACTTTCAAGCTTCTTAAAGTTCTAGTTAGGATTATCTTAAGCAGCAAAGTTGATGTCATTTGCATATTATTCTTCATAACCTTTGGTCTCCTAATGTGTGTAGGGACTGCCTTTGATACCCCGAAATATTGTTTTTATACAACCCCAAACAAAAACTTCTGGGTTCTCAGCAGAATTCTGTCCAATTGCACCAATGCTGTCCAAACTCTTCTGATCAGTACAGAGGAAGGATGTGGTTGTTGGATGCTGCTGGCTCCGTTGGGACAGATGATGACCCCATGGTCAGCAGAATCAAGCACTGCCCAGTCCTGTGCTGTGCTCATAGTTGTTGTTCCGGCCTAACCATGTTTCTGTCTGGTCACTTACTATGTTCCTGGGTACTTTTATTATTTTCATCTTTTCTCTTTTTTTCCTCTATCAGTCTAGGTAAAGTTTTGTCAGGGTGATTGATCTTTTTAAAGAACCAAATTTGGACTTTATTGGTTCTATTGTTTTTCTGTTTTAGATTTATTTATCCCTGCTGTGAGCTTTGTTATTCCTCTTCTTGGGGCAAGTTTAGGCTGTATGCTCCCCTCTATCTTGGAATGGTCAAGTGAAGCTGTTCACTAGCTATTTGGGGTGGGTGCAACCCTCTTTTGCAGGTCACGACCCTGAGACAATTGAAAGGAAGTCTTCTCAGGGATGTGGTCTAAAGTCTATGTATGTGGACACTGAACCTTGAGAGCTCTATAAAATCATATATTATGGTAAACCTACAGAAAGCAAAATATACTACTCCAAATAGATTATAATCTAAAATTTTAAAGGAATAAGTATAAGTGTGGGGAGTTATATGTGCAAGGGCAAAAGACCAACTAGAAATACCAGAGCTAGTCATGAGGATCTCATTAAATAATCACCTTGTTAGATACTTAAACAAACAAAAAAATAACTCACGGCCATCCAGTAGATGGTGACTCACAGTGACCCTACAGGGTAGACTAGAACTGCCCCTGTGGGTTTCCAAGGCGATAAATATTTAGGAGAATTGAAAGTTCCTTCTTTTGGGTGGTATCACTGCCCTCTGGTGGTGGGAGTAGGAAGCCCAGCCTTGCTCCTGGAGAGCTGCTGCTGGATTTGAACCGCCAACCCAGTGGGCCGCAGTCCCGCACACAACCACTACACCACTGGGGCTCAGCCCTGAATGTCCTTTTCTATGCAGCTTCTTTTCCTTGAGTCTTTGCTGATCTTCCTATAGTGTGGCTTCTATCTTCTTCCATCTCTGCTTGCGTGCTGGTTTATTTATCTCATATATCTCAAAACAGATTGATTTAAGATAGACAATAAAGTATCTTAATACTCTCTCATTAACAAGAAAACTTACTCCTAAATGGGATTAAAACCACAGGTAAAGGGGTTAGGTTTTACAACACTTATTTAGGGGAACACAATTCAAACCAACCCCCTTTCACTGCCATGGGATTGATTCTGATGTCTAGTGACCCTATGGGACAGGACAGAACTGCCCCTGTGGGTTTTAGAGGCTAGAACTGCTTGCAGAAGTAGAAAACCTGATTTTTCACCCTCAGAGTGAGTGGTGGTTTCAAACTTCTGCCCTTGAAGTTAGCACTCCAATGTGTAGCCACTATCCCACCAGGACTCCAGAACAAGCCATAAAGTGGCCACATAATATTCAGGGACTTCTGAGAATGGTTGACTTATTTGGACTGAGTGAGCTTCAGAGGCCTTTAACAACAAAAGGCAGATGTGGGATCAGATGTTTCTAAAAGCCAGTGGTTTCATTAGGTAGAAATAATTGAAAGAGTGAAATGCATCCCAACCGGTGCTCTGGCTGGGGAAACAAGTTACAACAGTTGTGTCTGGAAGTGGTCATGGATGCAAGCACAGCTTTGTGACCAGGATGAGTGTTGGAGTCCAATTTCCAGCTGTGAGATGTTAAATCTGCTCAAAGTTAGGGATTTTCTACATAAATTCTAATACATCCATATCACAAGCTATCATACAATCATAAAAATTGCATCTCTAAAATAATTAATGGTGTGGAAAATGCTAAGTAGAAAAATCAGGATACAAAATTATGTACATACTTTGAGGTCAGTTTTGGCTAAAATCCTTTTTCTTATATTCTTAATGTTTTTTCTTATATTCTTAACATTAGGTTCTCTTTTAATTTAAGCATGTAAATATTGTAATTACTGAACTATAAATTGGAACCCTCTTCTTAGTTAAGAATATGAAATTGAAAGTTAAGATTCTATTTACTCACTGAGTCAATAAACATGGGTTACTTATGTATGGTGGGTCAGGAGTCCAGCTTTGTACAGACACCTGTTAGCATCTTCACGTGGCTTTTCCATAAATATCACAGGTGAGTGACTATAATCAACAGTAACTTATTTCCCCATGTTTTAGGAAGTTAGCTCTGCATTCAAGGCACAACTCTAAGGAAACAGTTTTTGTCTGTGCCAGTTCTAGCTGTAGGTCCTTATTTTTTCTGCTTCTTTTCCTTGGCTTCTTGATGATCTTCACAGGGGCTTGTATCTTCCCCTCCTTTGTGCTTCCTTCTCGGTGCCTAACCTGCTCCTTTGGCACCGCAAAGGAGATTGATGTGAAACACTCTGTACTGTCTCAACAATGTAACAGGAAAGTCCTAGGGCCAAATAGGATTATAGCCACAGACCGAGGCTGTTAAGATGAATAATGCATGTTTCCAGGGGTCACAAGTTAATCCACAACAAGAGACAAACTGGATCTTATACATGAGCCCCAAGCATCTCACCGTCTCACAGCCAGGGGTGAAGGGAGAGGAGCAGCAACAGTGAACTAATCATGTGTGATGGCTGAAAATGGAGATTTTTCTGTGGGGATTCAGGAGAGGGAGTGCCACTCTTGGTGAGAGACATCAGCAAAGACTTCGCAACAGAAGTGACATTGATTCAGACCTTCCAGGGTTTGGGAGAAGGGACGGACAAGGCACCCAGGACAGATGGTGTACCAAAAGTATCGCTGATACTGTTCTTCATTGCCACTGCGTCCATTCTGACTTACAGTGACCCCGTGTGTGAAGAAGTGTCCCCTCCGGTTTTCACTGTGGTCCGTCAGATGCAGAAGACCAAGCTTACTCTTCCGAGGCATTTCTGGATGTCTTCAGACTGTCAGCTCTCAATCTAATTATCTACTTAGCCCATTTGTGATACTGAGGGTTTTCTAAGCTAAAAAAGCAGACCTCATGCTAAATATTCTCCCACTCTCACATGGAAAGACAATCCAACTGGATGCTGAAACATGATCTTTGCACAAGAACATTTTGGCCCACAGAATGCTCGATGGAAGACGCAATAAGGTCAAGTGCACCCTGTCATTTGATCTCCCTTGCCATCCATTTGAATTTTTTCTAGTCTTCAATATTTCCCTGTTTCTGTTTGAGTAAGGTCTTTCTCTGTTTTTACTTTGTTGTTGTTAGCTTGGGGTGGGGTTCTAATGCTTTTTGTACACGTATATAAAATCCAGGGTAAGTAAATCTATAGAGACAGTAACTAAATTGATGGCTCCTTGAGGGTATGGCAAGGGAGGTTGGAGAGAAATCGGAGTTGATAACGATGGGTACAAAAATGAAGAAAATATTCTAAAATAGATTGTAGTGAAGATGGTTCAACTCTTCTTGATGTGACTGAACTATTGCATATTGTATAATATGCAAACTACATGCCATAGAACTTTGGGGAAGGGATTAGTCAAAAATGAGAGAGAAAAAGAATGATCCACAGAGAACTTTCATCCTGATTAATAATCCCCACCTTAGACAGTAATGTTTTTGGCAATTTCTAGGCTCACCTTCTGCACAGCTACCATGAAAGATCTTCAATGCATGCTCACAAGGATCTACATATAACCTCGGGCGGACAACAGAAAAGTGTGTGAAGGGGTTGTCAGACAGTGTAAGATATGACAAAATGATAATAATTTTGTGTTTATAAGAAAGAAGTTTATATACAAGAGCTATTGACTATTGAGAAAACATCCCAGCCCAGTCCAGATCAAGTCCAGAAGTCTGATATTAGCCCAAATGTCTGATTCCAATCTATAATTTCCTCTTCAGACTCATGAAACACAATCAATGATCCTGAATGCAGTGTGTGGATAGTCTTGAGATGCGGGAACAGGTCCCACAGGCACGCAGGGAATTGAGGGAGACAGAGCCAACACACAGGCTCCCGAGACCAGGCTCGAAGCACAGATCTAAAAATAATAATAAGTTATAAATTATCAAGGGTTCATGAGAAAGGGGGAGCAGGGAGGGAGGTGGAAAATGAGGAGCTGATACCAAGGGCTCAAGTAGAAAGCAAATGTTTTGAGAATGATGATGGCAACAAATGTACAAATGTGCTTGACACAATAGATGGATGTATGGCTTATGATAAGAGCTGTACAAGCCTGCAATAAAATTACTTTTTTAAAAAAAGATCTTCAGTGCAACCTGGTGGTCAACTCAGAATATTCATTAGAGCCCACAGAAAACAATGAAAGACAATCATTTCCAGTTAGACCTAGAATCCTGTTCACTACCATCAAGTCCACTTCAGCACACAGTGATCCAAGCTCGGGTCTCCAAGGCTGTAAATCTTCACAGATTGAACATCCGGGAAAGATGCATCCAGCATCTGATTTCTCCCAAGAGAGTGAGTTTGAAGCATGGAATTGGTGGTGGCTAGTATTGCAACACTTTCCTGACAGTATCACCAGAACTCCCGGCATCCGTATACTCTAAGAATGCCCCAGGTGATATAAGCAGCCAGTAGTCAGATAGGCATAGGACTGCTAACTTTAAGGTCAGGAGTTCAACCCCCCCATCACTCCCTGGCAGAGAGATGAGACTGTCTCAATGTCAGTGGGTAGGGTGTAGGTTTGAGGAGTTCTGGTGTCATGACGGGATACATTGGGTTGCTAGGTGCAAGGTTAACAGTTCACACCCACCACTCCCTCTGGAAGGAGAAGATGAAGCTGTTTGTCCTCAGAAACATTTACAGTTAGTGGGGGGACACTAAGAAGGAGATCTACGTTGCCCTTTAATATTGGTAAGAGTCAAAATTAACTCAACACCAGACATGTGGGTAGTAGATTGAAGTGCCCTGGTGGCACAGTGGTGAAGTGCTGGGCTGCTAGCCTAAAGATCCAATGTCTGAATGCACAAGTCATTCTGTAGGGGAACTACCATCTGCTCATAGCTTTGCAAATCAGATGTGGCAGCTCTCTGTGCTGTAAGGTCATTATGACTTAGAATCTACTCATTGATAATGTGGTTGATCTGCGGATTTTGGTAGCATTTCTAACAGGGAAATGGGATAAAAATAGTAGTTAGTTGCAGCTTTTCAAAATTACCACTTGGTGGGGGCAGGGGTAGAGAAGGCTTAAGCTTTATGTAAAATACTTTATCATGCAGTCATTAACAACAACCATCACTACTTATTACTCTTAGCTGGTTGTAGTTAAGAGTCCATGGCTAGTAGTTAAGAGTCCATTGTGTACATTAAGAGTAGTTAAGAGTCCATTGTGCACATTAAGTCTAAGTTCATTGCAGCCACTAATAGATTGTTACATTAGGAGAGTTGGAAAAGCTTTCTCTACCTGTTGACAGGTTGGGACTCCATGATTCCTTCATCAGATAGAACCCATCTTCCTGCCCATCATTTTTTGTAGAGCCCCTTTCATGTCCTTGTTCCTCAGACTGTAGATGAAAGGGTTCAGCATGGGGGTCACCACTGTGTACATCACAGTCGCTGCAGTATCTGTCTCAGCTGAGTGGGAGGATGAGGGGCTGAAATACTCGGCAATGATGGTGCCATAGAAAAGGGACACCACAGTCAGGTGGGAGCCACAGGTGGAGAAGGCTTTCCATTTTCCCTTCGTGGATGGGACTCTCAGGATGGCACAGGTGATGCAGATGTAGGAAATCAGGATGCAAATCAATGGAATCGCTATTACCAGACCCCCCACGGTAAGAATCATCAGCTCATTGAGGTGTGTGTCTGAGCAGGAGAGTTTCAGGAGAGGAGCTGCGTCACAGAAGTAATGAGGGATCCTGTTGTCTGCACAGAATGAGAGTCTAGCTATCAACAAGGTATGCAACAGAGTATTTAGACAAGCAATGCCCCAAGACACAGCAACCAGCAGGGCACAGAGCCGAGGAGTCATCTTAATTGTATAGTGTAAGGGGTGGCACACAGCAACAAAGCGATCATAGGCCATCACAGCCAGGAGGAAATTGTCTATATCCACACACAGGAAAAGAAAATACATCTGAGTGAAACACCCCGAGAAGGAGATGGTCTGACTCCCAATCATGTGGTTGACCAGCATCTTGGGTATGGTGGTAGAGGTGAAGCAGATGTCCACAAAGGACAGGTTGCTGAGGAAGGAGTACATGGGGGTGTGCAGGCGGGAGTCGGTGCTGATGGCCAGGATGATGAGCAGGTTTCCCAGGACTGTAGCCAGGTACATGCTCAGGAAGAGCACAAAGAGCAGCTGCTGCCGCTGAGGCTGCCCGGAGAGCCACAGGAGCAGGAACTCAGAGACACTGGACTGGTTTGCACCACTCATAGATCTAGGTCCAGAAGCAGAGAAGAGAAAGAGGGGCCAGAAATCTAGGAATTGAGGTTCAGATGGAACAAGTCAGGCTCCAGCCCTGGGTTTGTTTATTTTACCAGTACGCCATCAACTTCCTAGCTCCCAGTCGTAAATGATGCTGTTCCCAGTGGACTCATCCTTTTAATGTTATAAAACACATACAGGCACATACTCAGCCCATTTCTGCGATTGTCTCTTTTCACATTTCCCAATCATTCCTTCACTCCTTAATATATCATAAAATGATAAAAGAAACAGCCAATCATTACTGAGGTTTTCCCAAGATTTAGTCCTAAATGGATTTAGGAATTTGGCTATGACTCCCTGCATCAGCAAAATTTAACAAAAGGCATTCCAAAAAGGCTTTTGAGCCTTAATGAGCAAGTACTGATGTTGCCTCTTCTGCAGTCTTACCTGATGGAGAATGATATTTATAAATAGCTTGTGTTCTTCACCTTTGTGGGACTGCCCAATATCTCTCCATATTGGAAAGTGTTAGAAAGGCAAGCAGGTCCTAAACAAGTGAGTAGCCAGAGTTCATGGTCTCAGTCCTCCACGTATTAAAATGCTTTGAGGGAAATTACACAGCAAGCATTTATGAGCCCTTCTGTGGCTATTGGTGCCAGAGTCCCTGAGAGGCTCATTAGACACAGAAGAGAGTAATTGTCTTGCTGTCTTTTGGTTTCTTTGGACTAAACCAGGATAACAATAGATATCATTGTGCATATGATGCCAACTTGGTGGAGACAAGTTCCAAACAACATCTCCTGGGACCTCAAATCTCACTTATCTGGACTTACGTGGATGGACTTGAAAATTCAGAACATAAAATGTTTTCCTTCTTACTCTCTTAGCTCAGAAAGGTAATTTATTGCAGTGTGGTCCATGTAAACTTATTTGTTTCCTGATCTTCAGGTCTGGTCATCTGCATAGGTATATACTGGTGTTTGCCAGTTGGGATGTTGGGGCACCTCATAGAGCTGTTCTCAATTCTTTAATGCATTAGATATGAAGAATAATCTCTTGGCAATGGGGTGAACAGGTGAATAGGGAGAGACAGGGAGATAATAAGGAGTATATTGCATGTGATTGAGGAAATCCAGGCTCTGGAGTAGATTTCTCCTGGGGCTTCCTCCCAGCTCACACCAGAGCATGTTCCCCCAAGCCCAAAGGGTTCCAAGAGTGTGCATTCTTTGCCAGGGGGCATTGCATCAGTTCCAGGCTTATGTACCAAGAAGGAAGTACTGCCCAGGCCTGCACCATACTCACAATTGTTTCTATGTTTCAGCCCCTATGTTATAGCCGCTTTCAGTCCATCTCCTGGAGAACCAGGAGATTTTTTTTTTACTGTCCCTCCATTTTAGCAAAGAGGATGTCCTTCTCTAAAGACTAGTCTCTCCTGGCAACCTGTCCAAAGTAGATGAAAATGAATCTCTCCATTCTCGCCTCTCTAAGAAGCATTCTGACTGGACTGTGTCCAAGACAGATTTGTTTCTTCTTTTGGCAGCCCGTGGTCCTTTCCATATTCTCCACAGCATCATCATTCAAATGCCTCAGTTCTCCTTGGGTCTTCCTTATGCAATGTCCAAATTTCACAAGCGCGTGAGGCTATTAAGAAGATCATGCCTTGGGTCGGGCCCAATGTAGTCCTCAAAGTAACAGCCGTGCTTTTCAACACTTGAAAGGGGTCTTGGGCAGCAGGATGCCCTTGGGCAGGCAGAAGCCCGTCATTTGATCTTCGGAGTGCTGCTTCCATGCGCATACTCTGTGGCTCCAAGCTAAATGGAATCCTGCCAACTTTGATCTGTTGTCCATTTATAGTGACGTTCCCCACCCGCCCAGTTGGGAGGATTAGGATTTTCTTTGCAATGAGTTGTCACGGACACCAAAGGCTGCACTCCTTTATCTTCACCAGTAAGTGTTTCAAGTCTAAGCAAGTAACGTCTGCAACTAGAAGATTGTACATAAGCCTTCCTCCAAATCTGATGCTACATTCTTCTTCATATAAGCTAGCTTCTCTGATTATTTGTTCAACCTACAGATTGAATAAGCATGATGAGAGGATATAACCCTGACACACGCCTTTCCTGATTTTCAACCATGCACTCGTCCCTTATTCTGTCCACACAATCGTCTCTTGATCCATGGACAAGTTTTGCAGGAGCACAGAGAAGGGTTCTGGATTGTCCATTCTTCTCGAGGCTCTCCATAGCCTATTGTGATCCACCCAGTCAAATGCCTTGGCATGATCAGTCAAAAGACAAGGAAACATTTTTTTGGTATTCTCTGCTTTCATCCAAGATCCAGCCTTGATAACGCTTGTTTCACGTCCTCTTCTGAATCCAGCCTGCTTCCTTTCAATGTACTGCTGCAGCTGTTTGGATGATCTTCAGCAAAACTTTACTTGCATTTTATATCAATTATATCTTTCCATCATTTGGGCATCCTGTTGGGTCACCTTTCCTTGGAGGGGGTACAAATATGAATCTCTTCCAGTCTGTGGATCAAGCAGCTGTCTTCTGAATTTCCTGGCACAGAGGAGTGCCTCCAATGTTTCATCAACTTCTTGAAACATTTCCATTGGCCGTCCACCAATTCCTGGAAGCTTGTTTTTGGCTAAGGCTTCAGTACAGCTTCAGCTACTTCCTTCAGTACCCTTGTTCTCGCTCATATGCTACCTCCTGAAATGGTGGAATGTTGACTCATTCTTCTTGGTACAGGGACTATGTGCATTCTTTTTATCTTCTTTTGATGCTTGGGGCATTATTTTTCCCTAGATTGATGCTATTATTTATTTTTTAATCACACAACTCTAATCATAATCCATGTATACATAATACATTGTGTCAAGCACATCTGTACTCTTGTTGCCATCATCACTCTCAAAACATTTGCTTTCTACTTGAGCCCTTGGTATGAACTCATTTTTCCCCTCCTCCCAAATCCTTGATAATTTATAAATTATTATCATGTTGTCATGTCCTACACTATCCGACATCTTTCTTCACCCACTTTTCTGTTATCCAGCCCCCAGGGAGGAGTTTATATGTAGATCCTTGTGACCAGTTCCCCCTTTTTATCCCACTTTCCACTTACCCTCCTGGTATCACTACTCTCATTATTGTCACTGCGTGGTTTATCTGTCCTGGTTTCCCTGCATTTCCAGTTCCTATCTGTACCAGTGTACATCCTCTGGTCTAGCCAGATTTGTAAGGTAGAATTGAGATCATGTTAGTGGGGGGAGGAGACATGAAAGAACTAGAGGAAAGTTGGGTTTCATTGGTGCTATACTGCACCCTACTGCACCAGTTGCCTACAGATGGACTTTGAGTCCCCACTCCCCTCTTGCCCTCATTCACAATGATATGATTTTTTGTTCTTTGATGCCTGATACCTGATCCCATCAACACCTCCTAATCACACAGGCTGGTGTGCTTCTTGAATGTGGGCTTTGTTGCTTCTCAGCTAGATGGTCACTTGTTTATCTTCAGACCTTTAAGACCCAAGATGTGATATATTTTGATAACTGGGCACCATCAGCTTTCTTCACCACATTTGCTTATGCACCCACTTTGTCTTCAGCAATCATTTCAGGAAGGTAAACATCATAGAAATTGCATCATTTAATATTTTGCCTCATAGAATCTTTCAATATTAAGACTTGATGACTTTTTTCTTGAATTCTTTCCATTTAAGATGCTGAATTTGCTCTTCCTTTTTTGTTTCCTTCCTCTAGGTCAAGGGTGCTCACACGTTTTCAGTATGGAAGCTACTTATAAAATGATCAAGTCAAAAAGGTCTACCAAGTACAAAAGTATATTCATTTTATGTATTACATTTATTCATAAATGCATTGCGAATTCTTTAAATATAATGTATACTTGTGTACCTTGCATAACCACATGAGTCCATATTGAACAAAACAATACAATTAACTATGTACATTTTTTTTCATGACCTGAGTTGACTCTGATGACTTGCACTGAATGGAATGAGCCAAGGATGCATCGCCTGGACAGTAGTTGCTGACAGCCAGCCTCAAGCACACTTCCAAATGATCATCAGTCATGATGGAATGGCACTTGGACTTCATGAACTTTGTGTGGGAAAAGGCTGACTCACATAATTAAGTAGAGCTGAATAATGCAGTCAAGGGGGTAGCACATTTTCTCATTTGGGAATACTTGTCCTCTGCAAGTAGGTTCCAGAACAGTTCATGCGCTCTGGATCTCAGCTGAATGTTGGCTTGTAGTGTCAGAATCTCCCATTCCATATGAAAGTGACATGTTTTTGTCTTCTTACTTGGTCCAGTTCCCACACTCATTTTAATGCCCTTTCTGAAGCTTAAGAGAGAAAAAAAACAAGGTCTGAAAATTGGCGATAAATTAGCTTGTCATTTTTGCTACATTTAGTGCAGTTGTTTGAGCATGCGTTTGACACCTGAGATAGCATCTGATTGGCTGGCTGTATAGCAATTAAGTGATGAGATTAATGTTAGGCTTACGTCTATTTTTTAATGTTATGCAATCTATCCATACTATATTTGCAATCAACTAGTAGATGACGATCAACGTATTGAGCACCACTGCTCTAGGTCATTGCACATTTCATTATAATATTTGACTTTGTTTTCTCGAGGTGCCCTTTGAAATTTTCTATTCAGCTCATTGGACTTCACCATTTCTTCCTTTTCCTTTGTGTTCTAAAGTAAGTTTCAGGATCTCTTCTGACACCCCCGTTGATCTTTTCTTTCTTCCCTGTCTTTTTAGTGTTCTTTTTCTTTCTTCATATGTGATGTTTGTATGTCACCCCACAACCCCATAAACTCCTCTGGCATTGGTGTTCAGTGCATCAAATCTGCTCGAATTTCAAAATTTGAGTGGGATGTAGTCAAGTTGTAGGTTAGTTCATATGGACTCGTTTTCATTTTATTTCAGTTGCAACATGAATTTAGATATGAGCAATTGATGGTGTGTTTCACAGTCAGCCCATGGCCTCTTTTAACTACTGATATTGAGCTTCTCCATCACCTCTTTCTACTTGATGT
>PVJH01034265.1:0-20782 GCA_004026705.1 Nesogale talazaci | reverse complement strand
AGCAAAGGGAATGGAATGGGTTGTGAAAGAAGGTAGTTCTACATACCAATAATGGACACATGACCAGGGGCAGAAACAATGGTTGTGATTGCGATGAAGGTTTGCTCTGTGTGTATATGCATCCAATATTTTTGCTTTATTCACTTATCAAATGTAAATGGAGTTAGTGTGTTTTCAGTTGTATACATATTACTTGTATAATGGTAGGCATAAGCATGATTTTTTTGTGTGTGATCCAAACAAGTTTTATGAAAATTAAAAGAAGTTTCAGGTCTAGGAAATCCCTCACCCCTGTCTACCAGCTAGGAAAACTGCTTGAGAGAGAGCCCGAGTGGCTCACAGCTCTTCCTTTTCAATCTTTTGGCAGGGAGGCGTGGCTGAAGACTCTGGTAGACCCCATTGGTTGAATTGTAGTCACCTGACCCAGGTGAACCAATTCAGTTGTAGCATTTTTTTTGTTGGAAACCTGGATCTTTGAGCATGTGCAATGTGCCACCGTGTTTGACCTCTAATGGATGCCCTCTTTTCCCTGCTTTAGCTATCTACCATTCCCCCCTGAAGAGATATGGACCCAAATCTTTGGGATAATGGGCAACGATATCTTTGGCTACTTCCTGTTGAAAAAAGGGGTGATTTGGAGCTTTGGGCCCACACCAGTCCTCTTTTGAAAGGGGCATAAGTATGATTTTATAATTGTCTGTTTTTGGAAACTATGGGTGGTTTAGGGAGATGTGTACAAGTGCCAAGTTGACAAAGGCAGACTGTGATAGGTTTTATGTCAACTTGGGTGGTCCAGGACTGTTCCATTGTATGATCTAACATGGAGTGTCAAGTCCATGTTGGGATCTTCTATGAAGCAGCCAAGCAGTTGTGAGGAGAACAGACCTCCTTCATGTGGTCAAAGCCTTGATAAAATTGAGGGAGATTTCATCCAGTGTATGGCCCACTCAGTCTAAATGGACAGTGTGTGGAAGCCAACTCATGCCTACTACTGGATTTGGATGGCCCACCTTCTCTTATATTGTCTGTTGATCCCAGGATGAATCATCAGACTATTGATCTTGGATTCATTTGGCCAATTTCAGATTTATTCATCTCTGCCTGTGTCTAGGGTCTCTCCACTTGAACTTTCTGCTTTCTGTTCAACCCTGCAGCTACAGGAGTGAGGAGAAGGTTTCAGAAGCTATCGGAGTCAGTTCTGAGTTTACATCTGACTTGAACCAGACTGAACTTACCTACTTCTACTACAACAGTGGATATTAGTACTGGCATCACGGATTTTTGCTTTCTATAGAATCCAGCCTAATATGCCCAGCAACCTTAAAATAATAGAACTAGTGAAAAGATTATTTCACCGGGAATTTACACTCATATTTTTAGGCAAAATCATAGGTTGTGTCAATGAAAAAGGACATGGCTAGTCATCTCACTAATATACTGGCATTATGTATCTAACTGGATTCTTTCCTTTCAAAAAAATTATAACAGAAGATTTTACAGTTATTCCAGTGATACAGGAAATCTTTAGGGTTTTCTTTTGGTGCTTTCTTCAGAATCTATGCTATTGTTAGGTGCCATTGAATTGCTTCAAATTCATAATGGCCCTATGTATAACAGGATGAAATATGACTAGGTCCTGCACCAGTCTCCTATTTGCTATGTTCGAGCTCATTGTTGCCCTGCTGTGTCAATCCCATTGAAGAGTGTCTTCTTTTTTTTGCTGACCCTCTATTTTATCAAACATGGCGCCCTATTCCAGGGACCAGTTCCTCCTGACAGAATCTTCTAAACTTCCTCCGAGACAGATTTGTCAACTCTTGGAACACTTCATGGCAGTTTCAATATTCGTCACCAACACAGTAATTTGAATTCACCAATTCTTCTTTGGTCTTTCTGATTCATTGTCCAGTCTTAGTATATCTGTGAGGTGATTTTTAACTATGTCATAGGAGAATTTTAGTCTTTGAAGTGACAAATTTGCCTTTTAATGCTTTAAAGATGTTTTGTACAACAGATCTGTTCAATGCAATATATTGTTTGATTTTTTGACTGCTGCTTCCATGGACAGTGATTGTAAATCCCAGTGAAAAGAAATTCTTGACAACTTTGACATCCACTTTGATCTTTTCTTTCTTTCCCTTCTTTTGCTTTCTTCATGTCTGATGTCATCCCAAGCTTGTCAGATTGTCATTAATATTCCTTGTGTCAAACTTGTTTTTGAGATGTTTTCTAAAGTCAGGTAGGATATAGTCAAGGTTACATTTTGCCTCTTGTAGACTTGCTCTCTTAGTCTTCAGCACCATCTGAATTAACATACAAGCCATTGATGATTGGCCCCTGGTTTTCACTTGACGGGGACTATGGACCTCTTCCCCAGCTTCTTCCCCAGATGCAGTCAATTTGAATCTTGTATATTCTAACTTCTGTAGACTATGTGTATATGTTTTATGAAAACATATTTGTAATGAAGACTTCATTAGTCTTGCCAAATTCCTGTCATGCCATCTCCAGCTTCATTTATATAACCAAAGCCATATTTTCCAACTCCTGTTCCTTCCATTGTGCTTCCAACTTTTGTGTATCAAGCACCAGTAATTGTCAATGCCTCTTGATTACAGGCTTGATCTATTTTACATTAAAAAGTTGGTAGAATTCAAGTTCTTTATCCTTGGTTATAATAGTTGGTGCATAAATATGAATAGTTGCTATATGAACTGTTCTTCATTATAGGCATACAAGTATTATCCCATCATGTACAGCATTGTACTTCAAGACAGAGTTTTTTTTCAAATCATTTTATTGGGGGATCATAAATCACTTTTCAAAATACATAAATGCATATATTGTGCCAAGCACCTTCACATGCCTGCTGCCATCATCATTCTCCAAATATCGGCTTTTCCACTTGAGCTCTTGATATCAGCTTCGCATCCTTTCCCCTCCGTCCTTGCTCTCCCCCCACCAGCCCTCAATAATTTATAAGTTATTATTTTTGTCATATCTTACACCACCCGATGTCTCCCCTTGCCCACTCCTCTGATGTCTGTCCTCTAGATAGGAGGTGATGTGTAGATCCTTGTACTTGGCTCCTTCTTTCTACCCCACCTTCTCTCCAGCCATCCAGTAAGTCCATGCTCACCAGGGGCCCCGAGGGGTTCATCTGTCCTTGGTTCACTGTATTTTCAGTTCCCATCTCTACCAGTGTACTTCCTCCAGTCCAGTTGGATTTGTAAGGTAGAATTAGGACCAGGATATTTTGGGGGAAGAAGTCTTCAGGAACTAGAGGAAAGTTGTATACTTCATCGCTATCTCACTGCACCTTGACTGGCCCGTCTCCTCCCCGCCACTCCCCTAATTGCCCACAAGTGGACCTTGGGCCTCCACTCTTCTCTCCCCCTCATTTGTAGTGATGTGATTCTGATTCTTTGATGCTTGATATCTGCTCCCTTCTACCCCTTGTGATCACACAGACTGGTGTGCTTCTTTCATGTGGTCTTTGCTGCTTCTGCGCTAGATGGCCACTTGTTCACCTTCAAGCATTTAAGACCCCAGATGCTTTATCATTTGGTGGCTGGGTGCCATTGGCTTCATCCGTTCTGTCTGCCTCTGCACCCTTTTGGCCTCAATGATCATGTCTGGAGGGTGGGCACATAATGAGATGATTTTTGTTCTTGAGTGCCTGATACCTGATTCTATCCACACCTCATGATCGCACATGCTGGTGTAATTCTTCTATGGTGGGCTTTGTTGCTCCTGGGCTATAGGACCGCTTGTTCACCATCAAGTATTTAATACCTCAGATACTATATTTTCTGATATCTTTTGAAGATATCAGCTATCTTCACCACTCTTTCTAAGGTCCCTCATGCAAGACAGATCTTATAATGTTCTTTTTGACAATACATTGGCCCCATTTTTTCTTTGACTCTGTGACAGTCACTGATCTGTGTCAATTTCAGCACTGGAAGTGTAAGGGTGGAGTCTAGCCTGTCAATCTAGAGATAACCAATTAGGCCTTTGTGGGGGCATGGCTTTCACCTGAGAATTCTGGGAAGTTTCATGGTATTTCCCAATCGGACGTGAGAGATTATAGACTCAGTCTCTTGGAGACGGTTTACTGATAAGAAAACACAGCAGCATGCTATAGACCCTGAGTCCTGGAGACTGGAGTAGCCAGTGGAGAAGCCACATGGGTTTACCCTGATGTAGCCAGACCTCTCTCTGCAGCCGGAGAAGCCATGTGGAGACTCCTGTCAGTGCTGAGATGCTTCTACCACAACTGGATATACAAGATTGCACACTCTGGCCTGTGATTGTCCTGGTGTCATTGCATTTGCTTCGTGAGTCTGAAGAGGATTTATGGACTGGTATCAGACTTATGGACTAATCTTGGACTTATGGACTTGGACTGGGCTGGCTTGGGATGTTTTCTCAATGTGCCATCCTCTTGTATATAAACCTCTCCCTTATATACATATGCATGTTTGTGAATTTGTTTCTCTAGTCTATCCGGACTAACACAGGCCCCATGACTTCCTTGCATAGTAAAACAGAAAATGTCTGATTCAAAATGGCCCACAGCAGTCTAGCTCAGCTCACTAATGCCTAGGAGATCGATTTTTATGCATTCCATTTCATTTAATTTTCCTAGCTTCATATTCGTATACTCCACATTCCAATCACCTGCATGCAGCTACTTCTTTTCATTTTGAGCCATGCCTTGTCAAAAAATGAAAGTCCTGGAAGTTTACTCTATCCATGTCATTAGGGTTGTCCTAGTGAATGTGGAAACTAGTCAATGTGGTGCTAAAAAAGGCACAAATTGAACCCCCTGGCAGCCACATTCTGCTTTTGAATTGGCTTCTTTGACATAGGAGGTGCATGCGGAAGTTATAACAACAACAACAACAACAAAGATTGTACTCTATAGAAGTAACTCTCCCCATCATATTTTGATGACTTTCCCTTTGAGAGGCTCATCTTTCAGAACTATAGCTGACAGTGTTCTGCTGCTATTCACATGTTTTTAAGTGGCTAATTTCTCAGAGTTGGAGAGTCTCTTCCTTCTTAGTATGTTCTTAGTCTGGTAGCTCTGTTGAAACCTGTTCACTGTGGGTGAATTTACTAGCATTTTAAATACTGATGACATAGCTTCTGGCATAACAACACAGAAGCTACACAGTAGACAAACTGACATATGGGTGGGCTTACTATGAACTCTGAAACAATAGCAATCTACCTGACAATATTTGAAACATTTTTAACTTTTTATTTTGAAGCAATTTCAGATAAACAGAAAACACATACAAATAACTTCTGTAATATAACAAATATCTGTATGTAGACTTTTCAAATATTAACATTTTATCAGGCAACCAGTTAAATGTTAATTATGAACACATGAATTTATATATGCTCATAAGATTCAATAACTTTCTTAATTCATATATTTACAATGAGAATAAAAGTGACAGTATATTCTGATTGCAGTAGAATGGTGATTAAATGAAAATTCATGTGTAATCCTAATTTTATACCCTTAGGTAACTCTCAAAGGTTAGCTTTTATTGTGTTCTAGTTCCTCATCAAAATAAGGTTCAACCCTATAAGAATACAGTCCAAATGATTAGTGTAGGAATATATATGTATTATATCCCCAAAGTGGATACATTTTTATCATTTAAAGTAAAAATATGTTGTTTGACATTAGCTATAGTCATCTGGGTGCAAATTTAGTAAGTTTCAAAGTTATAAAACTAGCACAGTTTTCAACGGGGAAGAAAAGGAGAAAAAACAGTTCTAAAAGGAAATGTTTTAATTTCTCAGTTTGTTCTGAATACAATTTGAAAAAATGAGTTGTGAAAATGCATGAAGGTGTTTCCTTAATGATGGAATTATTGAACTTATTGTATAGCTTTATAATATGGTGCAAGATAAGAAATGTTCAAAAAAAAGTTGGGTGCTTTCAAATTCATTTGAACCTGCAAATTATTTCTGCCTCTCTTATTACCTCTTCAAGTACTATAGGTTGATACAATATTACTATGTTTCAAACAGAAGCACACATTTCTATGTCTTGTCTGAATTTTCAGAAGAGACTCTTTTCACAGAGCCCAGGGAAACGAAGAGTTCAAGTTGTCTTTGGCAGTTTATCAGCTGTCTTCTGCAAAGCAACTCATGGTTCATCCACCATGTTAGACTAGAACTGTGCTCTCTAGGTTTTGAATGGCTATGGATTTTCTTCTGAGGTATTTCTGAGTGGTTTCAACATTTTGGTGACATCCACTCTCACTTAGCTATTTGTGTCATGTAGAGATGCCAAGACTTCATCTCATGTGCTTTGGACATATCATCAGGAGAGCAGTTCTGGAAAAAAATCTTGTGCTTGGGCTGAGCCCCGGTGGCATAGTGGTTGTGCGCGGGACTGCGGCCCACTGGGACGGAGGTTCAATTCCAGCAGTGGGGCTGGGCCTCCTACTCCCACCGCCGGAGAGCAGTGATGCCCAGAACAACAACAACAACAACAACAACAAAATCTTGTGCTTGGTAAAGCAGAGGGGCAGTGAAAAGGAGGAAGACTGTGGATGGGAGAGATTGACACAGTGACGGCAACCTTGGGCTCAAGTGCAAGAACTGCCAGGTCGCTGCCGGACCAGCAAGGTTTCACTCTCTGGTACAAAGTGTTGTTCGCAGCCTGAACTGACTCAGTGGTCCCTAATAACGACAATAGGGATGTCTTGATGGCAACTTCTGTTTGTTTTATCATTATGCTTGCCCCCATGCTATACTGCGAAGGCCTCATTCCAGGTCCCTAGGACTTTTTTACTGCTCTCTGGCTACAGCTAATTACACCGCCCACCCCCAAATAAAACGCGCTGCCATCAAGTCAATTCCAAGACAGAGTAGAACTGTCCCCGTGGGTTTAAGAGACTGTAAGTTTTTACAAGAGTAGAAAGTCTCATCTTTCTTTCTTGGAGCAGTTGGTGATTCCCAACTGCCATCTTTGCAATTAGTATCTCCACACTAAGCTATTATGCCACCAGGTCTTTGATGTCTTAGCCCACTTGACCGTCCTGATACCATTAAACTCACTTAAGAAGGAGATGTGTGTGTCCTAATCCTCAAACACTCGGATTCCAAACTTACTTTTAAACTACTAAATTTAAACTTCCAATCCTCCAGGTTCTAAACTCTATGAGGCCAGAGACATTAGTCTCTTTTATTCATGGCTGTATCTGGAGAGCCTACATATGGTAGATATAATCTGTAAATTTGTTAGAGAAAAGTAGCCAATTGAATGAATATGCACTCATTTATCAATGGCTAAGAATCCCTTATCTCTAGGTAAGCCATTTGTGTATTTATAGTGAAAGCTTTTGAACTTATTCTCACTGGAGAAATTTCAATAGTGAAACATTTGGACAGAATACTGAGCAGACTATTTACAGTTAGGGGTGGGGGTGGGGAGGTAGGGAGACCTACAATTTAGGTAGCCCAGATAGGCCCAGAAATTTGTCCTTCTTGGTGGTGTTCACCTTTCAAGGCTGTTCGAGTTCTCAGTCTGAACCACCTCTAAGAGCTTAGAGACTTTTTCAGGACACAGAACAGTGACAAAGGTAAGGAGAAAGAGGAAGCCAGAGTAGGGCTGTAACGGTAACTTTCACTATATGCAGACACTATCTCTTTTAGCATATAAATTGTCTTAAAATATATGAATTTATAATGAGCTAGGGATACTGAAAAAAGATTCTTTCATCTTCCATGCTACATTATTATTTTTAATGTATTCTCAAATAGATGCTCCTGGTTGCTTTTTCAAATTTGTGTTGTCTTAACATCTGCTATTCTTGCTATCTATTTTGGACACATATGGGGGTACTCATTTAAAAAAAAAAACAACCAGAAAATCTCCACTGGGCAGAGCTTTCACAGTACACATTTTCTTTGTGCCAGGTAAGGATTGAGCAACTCACACGAGTTAGTACACTCTGTGGCATTGCCTCGAAAGGTTCTCTCTGGTTACAGTGAATTATTTTGTGGAAGCAGTTTTGCTTGAATCTTGCTTTTTGTGTTGGCCAATTTAAGAGAACAGTGTGCAGTTGTGAAATGTTTTTCCTGTTCAGGAAACATGTCACAGATACTATTGTGTTGTGGAACACAGCTTACAGGGATAGTGCTATGGGAAAAACTCAAGTGTATGATGGTTCTCTTTTTTCAAAAAAGGTGAAATGTCAATTGATGACAAACTTCATTCTGGACATTCAACAACTTCCCAAATGGATGAAAATATTGACAAAACGTGTGTCCTTGTGCTTGAAAACCAAAGAAGGACCATTGAAAAGAAAGGGAAGTTATCTAGACTCCCTTGTAGCTCAGTTCATATTATTTTCATAGACGATTTGAGAATGAGAAGGGTCACTGTGAAAGTTGAACCTCGAGTTCTGACAGATCAGCAAAAAGAGAATAGACTGAAAACATGGCCTGCCTTGAAGGAACAGATCTGAAGTGACCCAGCCTTTATGTTCAAGGTAATTCCTAGTGGTGAGACATGGTGCTAGTCTTACTTGTCAAGTGAAATGAAAGGTCAAGACAATGTTTTTTTTTTTTTTTTTTTTTTAATGTGAGGTTGATAGCGCATGCGGAGTTGATTCCACCAGGTCAAACTGTTAATCAAGCTTTTTATTGAGAGGTTCTGAAAAGATGGCATCAGAGTGTGTGACACAAAAAAGGCCTGATTTATGGCAGACTGGGTCTGCCACCACGGCAATGGACTCCCTCATGCAGCGATCCAGTGGACTAGTTTGGGGAAAAAAAAAATCATGTCTCGCTTGCCCCACGTACCCCACACTTTGTGTGATTTTTGTTCCCTTCAATGAAGAATGATAAGGACAGCAATTGGACAGTGCAGAACTGGTGATGAAAAAGATGAGGAAGGCCATCTACCAGATGAGTTTGAAAAATGTTTCCAAGAATGGAACTGCAGATCTGACAAATGCATTAGGTGTAATGGAAAGTATTTTAAAGGTGATAAGGTGGTTTTGTAAAAAAGCTTAAATACATAGCTTTGAAAAAAAATCCTGGTTGTTTTTGATACTCCCTCATACATCTCCAGAGGCTTGTCTGGCCTACCTAATTATAGACAGTTCCAACTTCACTCCCAACTTTGAGTGGGCTGCAGACTTTTTAGTCTTAGTTGCATTATTGAAGTTTCTTTAAGAGGATGATTTAAATTAAAAAAAGCTTTCCCTGTAAATATATAAATATATATTGCAGATGCATATAAAGGTGCAAACATCTCATATATATAAATAAATATGTATAGTAAGAGACATATGAGGAGGCATCTACAAATACATATGCAGTGAGGGGGCACACATATACCTATGCATATGTAGAGGCAGAAAGTGAACCTTTTTTTAGAAAATGAAAGTTTTGATGAAATTTTTCTATGATTTTTAAATGCTTTGATATCTGTGTATATACACATAAACATATATATAAAACTAAGAATACATACTAAAACATTTCTCGTGTTCTTTTATTGATAGATATAAATTTAGCAGAAATGGGGCTGAGCCCCGGTGGCATAAGTGGTTGAGTGCGGGACTGCAGCCCGCGGGCTTGGTGGTTCAAATCCAGCGGCGGCTCTCAGGAGTGGCACTGGGTAGCGCCCACGGCCACCAGAGGCAGTGATGCCCAACCCCCAACCCCCCAAAAAAAGAAACAATAAATGTAGCAGAAATGTAAGCCTAATCTCAGACTCATTTGTTTTGGTTGACATCAGTGCTTTTCAATATATTAGTGTCAGAATCCTTTCTGTAATATCAATTTTTAAAGATTATTTTTAAATAAATAAAGCATTTACTTCTTTTACACCATTCAAATATATGATGCAATGAAGTCAAAAGCAGTGTATTTTAATAAAACACTACAAATGGAGGATATATTTATGAAATTATTATTCGTATTAAGAAATGTTTTAGTGAATAAGTCCATAGTTTCTTGTGGAGGGGTTGTGTTACTTATATAATGGCATAATTCTGATCAGTCATTTTTTTTTAAACTAGAGATTTGGCAAGAGAGAGAGTGAAACCATCAGGTAGTGCATGGGGAGAAAGTTTAGAGAGCTTTGCAATTTTCTCAGTTTAGTCCGGAATCCAATAACAGCAAGTCCATCCTAAGACCATCTTTAGCTGATTTGTTTCTTCCTTGATTAAAAATAAATATAATTTTTAATCCAAATCAAATCATATAGCATTTACAATTGTTTACGGTGTTAAACAAATTAGGATTGCTCAGTGCTTTGCAGACAGAAAGGACGAAATAAATGTCTTTACGTGTAATAAAAGGTAAATTCGTAAATGAATCAATTTTCTCAAGCTTACTATTTATTTTATACTGGGAAAAGGAGGCTCAGATATTTAGAGCTAGACAAGCGTATAAAAGTTTTTTTTTTTTTTTTGCCAAGTAGCGATTAAAACATTCTAGTCTTGACATGTTTAATAATGGGCACACAACCTATTTCTTTGTTTCATAACCATTGAGAACGCTCTCTTCTCTTTTTTTTTTTTGGCACGGCAACAAAATCAACGCCATCTAGTTAAACTTTTTGATTTACGACGAGGATCCCGCTGTCCTATCAATGAAGATGTAGGAAAAGCCGCGAGGAGCAGCAGAACGCATTCCTTTGAACTGGTCCGTGGTGCGTTCGAAATAATTGCATGTGGGAAAATAATTTCCAGTTGAAGGATGGTTTACAGACGAGGTATGGAAATACCTCGAGCGCCGCTCTCTGCCTCCGCGCCGTGGCGCGGGGCCAGGCGGACGGCCAACGAGGGGCTCGCAGCGGCCGCTTCCTGTCCCGGGGCGGCGCACCCGCTCGGTCGGGAAGGTGCCGCGCGGGGAAACGTGGCACCCTCTCTAGTCCGCGCCCCGCGCATCCGCGCAGGGGCCGAGCGCTAGCACCGACCTGCCAGTCACGGGGGCAGGCGGTCGCGCGCGGGCCGCGGACAGGAGCCTCCCGCAGCGCCGGCGCCCGCTCGCCCGGGAACGGGAAGTTGTCCCCGACCCGCCCCCCCGCAGCCAGGGCCCCGGAGTCCCGCACCGCCCCTTTCTCCCAGCCTCTCCCTCGGCCTCCGCCACCCCGGCCGAATTCTTGCATAAATTATGCCAGGCGCGCTTGACGTCAGGTGGCGGCGCGCGGGCGCGGCGCAGAGGAGCCGGCCGCGGGCGCGCGCGACCCCGTGGCCTCGGCCGCGCGCGGCGTGCCGGGCGCGCGCAGGCGCTGGCGTGCTGGGGCCGCGGCGGCGGCGGCGGCGGCGGCGGCGGCGTCGGCGGCGTCGGCGGCAGCGGCGGCGGCGGCGGCGCGGGGTTTGAGCCGTGGTGGTGCAGTCGCGCTCCTGCTCGGGAACTATCGGATTAAACTTGTATCGAGTGAAATTACACAAAGGAGCGCCGCGGAGGAGGCGGCCCGGGGGTCCAGGGACCCTGAAACTCGCCAGAACCGTCCGCTTCGGCCAACTCAGCGCCCGTGCACTCAGTCCCTGGCCGCGGCCGCCGAGCCAACTCCAGAGCCCGTTCTGCGTTTTGTTTTCCCCTCGGCGCTGGCAGTCGTGGAGCCCGAGCGACCCGGTGAGCGCGAGAGTTCGCCGAGCGCACGGGAGGGGCGGCGGCAGGAAACCACTCCAGGCCAGGGCTGGCGCAGAGTTGGGAGCAAAGAGTTGGGCGTGTGTGGGGCGGAGGGCCCGGGCGACCGGGGCAGAAGGAGCGCTGCGCCGCCCGCGCCGTGTCGCCGCCGCCCGCGGGCTCCGAACCCCTATCCCCGCGCCGCCCGGCGCCCCAACTTTTGGCTGCGCTCTCGGGCGGCGGCGGCGGCGGCGGCGGCGGCGGGGGCGCGCGGTCCGGCCGAGGGTCACTTCCTCGCATGTAAATGGCTTTTTGTTGTGCTGCCGGCGTGGGGCGGGGAGCGGGGGGGGGGGCCACAGGGACCAGAGGGAGCGTGTCTGCGCACGGATGAGCGCGAGCGCGTGTCCTCCCGCCGGCGCCGAGCACGAGTTGCCGGCTTCGTCGGCGAGGACGGCGAAGGAGGAAAAGTTGGGCTCCAACTCCTGGGCGAGTGGGCGAGGGGCGCGCGGGCGCGGGCCAGCGGAGCGGCCGCGGTGGCTCGGGAGCGGCGCGACCCCCGCCCCCGCCCCGGACCGACCACGCTGCGCTCGCCGGTCGCCGCCGCCGCCGCCGCCGCCGCCGCCGCACCGGCGCGAACAAAGTGTTTCCCTCCTGGCGCGGCGACGCCGGCCGCGGGGGGACTGCCCAAGCGAGGTGGGTCGGCGGCGGGGAAAGTGCGAGGGGCGCCGCGTGAGGCGGGGGCAACTTGAACACGCGGTGCGGGGGGTGGGGGGGGCGTCCCAGCCCAGCCGCGGCTGTCGTGGCGGCCGAGTTGGGAGCCGGAGCTGGGGCTTGCTCAGCGGCTCCGAAGGCTCGCCGAGGAGAAGAAAGGGTGCGAGCCGGAGAGGCGCGCCGCGGAGGGGACCCCACCTTGACGAGCTGGCCGAACCGGCGGCTGCATAATAGAGACTTTCACCCCCGGAGCAACGCTGCTCTTCTGCCCCCGCCCGCTGGGGGTCATCGCCGTGGGGGAGGGTCGCCAAGTGGCCCCCAAGGTGCCCTGGGTGCGCTTGGCTCCGCGTTGAGCCGTGGCTTGGAGCACGAACGGTCAAGGTGGCTGGAGGCCAAGCGGTCAGCGGGGAGAGGAAGAAGGGCGGCGGGGGCAGGGTTGTTTGTTTGATTCACATCGGGGACCGGGCTCGTGGGGCGCGGGCGGGGCGCCGGGTGGCTGTGGTGCGGGGGAGGCGGTGGCGGCGCGGCCGTGGCCGCGGGTGGGGACAAGGACCCGACTAGGGCCGGGAGGCTCCGGGGAAGGAGCCGCTGGCTCGGAGCAGCCATCATTACCAATCCGCCTTTCTCTGGATGGCTTTGCCTCCAGGAGCTCTGCGCTATGGGAGCGCACCCCAAACTCGCACCAGCCCGCTTTGTGAGCGCACCCGTGGGGCAGGCAGCGGGGAATGTTCCTGCGATGGGTCTGACTGTTTTCCCGAGGTCACTTTTAGAGACTGTTCACGCCTCGGTTTAAAACTAGTCCCCCCCCCCCCCTTTTTGAACAGACAATGGACAAAAGAAAAGTAGCAACCCACATGGAGAGTTTCCTTTTGAATTGCTAGAATTAGATACACTAACCAGTTCTCCACTTGCTAAGTGTACTTTTTAGTTTCCCATTGTATCTTATCTAGCAATAACTTAGACTAAAATGTGTCCATCCCCTGAACTTGATTTCTGAAATACATAAGATATTTCTTTTATTTTTAAAAAGATGTGAAGGCCTTGCTTTTATTTATTTTTTTTAAATAAGAATTTCAGCCGTCTCTGCAGTGGGTGCTACCTTTCAAAAGGGTTCAATTTATTGTCTCTCAATTCTTATTTATAAAGGGGATGGGTACCTATTGTATGTAATAATCACGTAGAACAGAATTATTTTTCTTTTCTCATGGATCTAACGGGTACTAAAAAACTCTTTGACTTTGACCTTAGCAACATATAGATTATAATTTATTCCAATTATAATCTATTTAGGTTGTAGTAATATGTAAGCATTATGCAATTCCTATTTCTGAAATAACTTGAGCAGCGATTTTATGAAGTTGAAGCCCGTCTCCCAACCCCCAGAGCACATCTGTCGCAGAGTGTTTTTGTCTTGCTGTTGCACAACAGAAGCCCTCCAGTCTTTACCCTAAAATGGCAGCTTTCATTTGACTGGGGCCCATTCATTGACAATGATAATAAAGAGGCTGAAAGCTAGATGCTTGGGGCACCGAGTGGGACTCAGCCTTGCCTTTCTAGGTGGTAACAAGTAGAACAAGTAGAAGACATAAAATGTCTTCTACTTTGCTCACGACCACCATCCCCGCCCCAAAAATCCCTACAGAAAAGTTACAGAGTAAATAATTTGCACATGGGAAAGAGCAGCAAATTTTAGGAGCTAAATTTTTGTTTGCCAAGTTGGGCAAAGGAATCCACCCCCCTCTTTTGGGGGTAACTTGCAGATAAACAGCAGATATTTTCGAGGCTTGTAACAGGTGAATTCCTCATGACACTCAATAATTTGGATTGTCGTTTTTTTTAGCACATATATCTTCTTGATATTTATTTTTTCACCATCTTTACAAGTTTGCAAATAGAAATTTCATGAAGTCAAATGAGTTGTAGGTAAATGAATTTTAAAAGTGATGTGAATTTAAACTCTACTTATATTGGTTCAATCAGTGGATTTAATTTAAAATTCATTAATAACTTGTTTTATTTTCTATGTCTCAACACAGAAATCCTCTTACGTGGTTGTGTAGGCAGAGGTTAAAAATGCAAACATTCTTTACCCTTTTGAAAAAAAAATAAGTTGAAACAAAAAAGTCAGGTTAAACTAATGCTCCCAGTAACTTGGTTTTAAAATAATACTTCCATAGATTTACCTCTACTTCAGTTAGAGCATTAAGACCATTACCAAAACTTACTTTTATGAGAGTTGTGTATGTTAACTTTTATTGAGTTAAAATGAAAAGCACGAGGAATGCCTTTCTGGTTCTATATTAGGTAAATGTTACAATTCTTTATACAGATGTAGGTTCAGTAATGCAATATTTGTAGTTTTTAAGAAGTTAGGTCAAATGTACAAAAATATTTTTTGTCCCTGAGAATGCAAACTAGTGCTTCTGTATTCATTTTGTATAACTATAAGTTTATAGCAGCTTTTTCAAACATAGTGTTAATAGCATTTTATTTCCAACTAATGCTTGAGTAAGAATTTGCAGTCAGCCTCAATTAAGTTAATTTTGATTCAGTAAACATGGCTGCATAAATGGGTAAATAGGTGGCAGTGTTTTCCCTCAAGGCATATACCATCTAGTAGGAGAGACAGTTCTATAGGTATATGGATATTTAAATTTAATTTCAATTGAAAGTTAACTTCTAAGGAGATTTACTTTGGAGAAAGGAGATATCTTTTATTTTCCATCATCCAAGTATGATGGTATAGGCATGAAGGCCAACTTATATACAGCTATAAATAAGACATTACAAGAAAAAAATGCTTAAGAGTTGAGCAAAATGTAACTACTGAAACAAAAATACTTTCAGAGCTTCATTTTGTAGGAAAGTTGACCTGATACCAATATTCAAAATATCAAAAACAAAAAAACAAGGCAACAAATCTTCAGACTCACTATCATTGAATTAATTCTGGCTCATAACGACCCTATAGCTATAAGTAAAACAAAACAAACAATCACAAAACAAACCAGCAATAGAATCAGACACAAAATGAATACAGAACAGATAGCTAAAGTTCAGTAAAAGGGTTGAGAAGAAACATGGGTCATGTTGAGATGTCAGGAACATGGTAATTGGTTTTATATGACTCTTGGAGTTGTCTTGTTCATTCACATGGACACATGTACAAAGCCATTCTTATGCCCTTTACTAAATGAACTAACTGAATTTATTACATTTTATCAGGTTTTTTTTAGTTTGGGAGATAATTTTTTTCTCTAGAAGATTTTTGTCTTAGGTCTTAAAACTTTGACATTCAAAGATGACTGGTGATAATAACTATAAAAGAATATAGGACTGAAAGAATCTAGACAAGAATATAGATGATTAATTTTTCTACAAAAGCATGAAAACGCACTGATCTATGTCAGTTCGGCTATGTCATACAGGCTGCACTTATAATGACAGTAGTCCACAGTTTACTATGAAATGATTAAGAACTGCAAAGTAGTTGAAAACATGAATAATGCTCGTATTTTATATTTTGTTCTTTTAGCTAACTAAAACTCAAAGATGAAACTACATACCTTTATGATAAAATGTTAAATAGCATTAGAAGATCACAATAATGCTGTCAAATAGAAATTCACTTTTAAACATTCACAATTCTTTGGCTATTTAGAACAGGAGGGCCTCCGAGATCTAGTTTAACTGTCTCATTTTACAGATTAAGAAACTAAAACCCAGAGAGATTAATTAAATGAATTGCCTCTGGCTGGTCACCTAGGTATGGCAGAGCTTACTGGAGTCATATTGCCCTCCCGTGTCCTGTGCTCATGCAGGGGATGCTGGGCCTGTCTTTGTTGAATGCTTGAGCTGGTTCTGGATGATCCAAAAGGACTTGGTTTAGGAATCCTGTAGCGCACAGTGCAGGTATTGCCCATTTTAAAAGTTTGCTTTATGCTAGTCCGCTTTTTGGCAAGATCAATTTTCACTAGCTGGAAGAAATCTAAAGCAGATTTTCACTTTTGTGAAAAGAGGCCAAAAGTGAAAATGTGTTTTGCCTTTGTTGTGCAGCAAACATTGAAGAGGCGATGAGCCTGTTGAGAATGGTGTCACCAGGCTCCTTCCCAGGAACTTCTCGCCCTCAGCGTTGCGCTGTCCCAGCCTTGACCTGTGGCTGAGCACTCTGTTCGTGTTATGATAGGTTTTATGAGTTACTTGCTATGATTTGATAGTTTGTATTTTGGGTCTGGGAACACTGAAAAAGTTTATCCCATGCATACTAGTGGTGATTGCTTCCTCACTTTATGCCATTTTGGCTTACAAAAGGTTCCATAGAAATGCTCTTCCTTCAGATAGTGGGGAAATCTGTATCCAGCTCTTACATTTTTTAAGCCAATAATCTCTTATTTATTTCTACTGTTTCATAGGGTGGTGCTTCCTTTTTTTTTTTTTAAAGCTATGATTATACATCTAGAAAAAGATGCAGAGATAATTATCCAAAGATTTGATTACTGTTTTCATTTTACACACATGTATTCATTAACATAACTAGATTCCTCTACCTTTTAACTAATGTTAGTTAGGTGACGGGAAACATAATTTTTATCCCACTAAGGTATTTCAGGGGGGCACGAGGTGGCGGGGGTTATAATTTGTTTTTGCTTGAGGTGCAGTGGTAGCTTTCTCCCTTTTCATATGGGGACTCAGATTTGGTGCCTGACCAACACACTTCAGATAGAGTCACCCGTTGTCATCAGAGGCTTGTGGGTTGGTGTGATGCTGAATAGGTGCAAGCAGAACTCCCAGTCAAAGAAGGGCTAGGAAGAATGACTTGTGGTCTACTTCTGACAGTCAGTCATGAGGGATTACTACAACCTAATTCACAATTATCCTAAAGATGGCATCGTGCTTGGCGGTCCCTGGTACCCTTACGCATCGGGTCCCCGCGAGTCTGGGCCTTAGCTGATAACAACTGGCAACCCCTTGTTTTAGTGACCTTGTCAGTTTTTTAGTTTTGTGCTGCCTTTGAGGTCAGGCTGGGTTTTGATCATGGTCAGCGTTTTTTACCTTGTGTTTCCTTGTTCATCAGTTCGTCAACTCTTTATTGTATACCTGCTACCCAAAAAAGTGCTCTCCTACAAGTTAGCAACTTGGAGGAGCTATGCAGACCACGCACAGTCACAGGTGCTGGCTGTGAACACAGGGGCAAGAGCTTGTTGGGGCCTAGAACAGCCTTGTGAGGTGTTACCCCTTAGAGTCACTTTGGTGCTGCCACACAAATGGCCATAGAAGGGTGTGAGGGCATGGTGGTGAGTACTGGCAGACCTGAAATAGTTGGTTTGAGGCCTGTGCTGTAGCCTGAGGGAGCCAATGGGGGAAAGGGGGCCGCACTCAAGAAGCAGACGGAGGTCAGCTTAAGGCTTCCAGGGTGGGCATTTGGAATTTATTTTATAAGCACATGTAAGTAGGAATCACTGGTAGTCTTAGGCAGTGCTTGACATGAGCACATGTGTATTTTGAAGATTGAACTGGTGGGCAGTATAGGAGAATGTTAGAAAATCATCTGGGTCAGGGAGTTTCTATTGTGACTCATGTATGAGATCCAAATACATAGATACATGTAGCAATACGTGTAGCAAATGATAGTAGTGTGAACAAACTAGGTGGTTATGGAGATGGACAGAGATGGACCCATGAGAGATTTAGGAAGTTAGATGAATAGGACTATTGTAATAAACTCAGGAGAGATTTCTGATGTAGCTCGTTGATTGGCTACTTTTGCTCTTCATGGCAGGGAACACCTGAAGAAGACCTCATTCACGGAGAAAGAATGAACCGTGACTCATTATTTTAGAACTTGATGTTGGTAGTGGTTTTCCAAAAATAACCTGCTTCCCCAGAAGGAGGTTGGTATACGTGTAGTGACCCTGCTGAGGATTGCTAGTGGTTGGGTGGGGAACCTTTGTTTAATTGCGTCTGCTTGTTGCTGTCAAGTCAACTTTGACTCTCGGTGACCTGATGTACCTGAGAGTAGAACTCTGCTGTAGAGTTTTCAGTGGCTGCTTTTTCAGAAGTAGATTTCTTGAACTATCTGAAGTGCTGCTAGGTAAATTTGAATCCTGTGATACTCAGCTTTGCCACATTTTGTACCCATGTCGTCATATTTTGGAGACACTATACTTTTTTTCTGAGACTGTGTATCGTACTAGACACCCTGGACTCCCAGCAGCGATCTGGTGGGTCTGCTGTGTTTTGAAGATGTGCTGTGTTTCTGCCTGGAGAGGTTTTGTTTTATGAAATGGCATAGTCCTTTTGGTGATAAGAGAAATGATCTTACTTAAGATGTTGAGGAGAAAAATGCAACTTTGCTTATTGAATTACTTAGCTTTTAATTGAGTATGTGTACACCATATGTAGGTTGTCTTTATAATCACTTTGTTCAGTTACTTTGAAAACTGATTGGTAGTAAGTGAGAAAGGATAATAAGTAGATCCAGAAAAATTTCTAACTTGTTTTAATATGATACGAAGTATCCAAATCATGAAAAATCTCTATCCTTAACCTCCCTTACTCCATCGAAATGTTTGTATTTTTTGTGCATATGTGTGTGTATATATGTAATTATTATTACCTGTCTTTACTTTAGATATCATTTTTGATTTTGGTGTGTATAACGATATTCTTCTTGGGGTTCATTTCTTCTAGAGGTTCTATTTCAGGCTATTTTGTTTATTGTCATTGTTCCTTAGAAGCCTTTTGGTGGCCATTTTGACTCATAGTTGCATCTCTCCTTGCCCCCTGTAGGGTGAGAAAGATGAACTGGCTTGTTAGAGGGACATGTATTCCATCTGAAAGTTTTATTCTCACCTCTACGTGATTTTTTAATACTTAATTACATTCATGGTGGTGTAGTAGTAGTTATACGATATACTACTAGCCACAAAATCAGCAGTTGAAAACCACCAGCTGCTCCATGGGGGAAATGAGAAAGCTTTCTACTCCTGTAGTGACTTAGGCTCAGAAATTCACAGAGGGCTACTCGGTCTATAGGGCTGCCAAGAGTAGGCAGTGAGAGTAATGTTGCTGTGTGGACTAAAAAAGCTTTGTGTGTTGAATTTATTGTCAGGTTTGCCAGTGACTTCGGCAGTTTACATCTATTACGGTTTTCTTAAATTTTCTCATTTTAAAATTTTTCTGTGGAATGCATTCTCTCACTTGGTACCTGAAGCAGTGTATTCTGATGGTGTAAGAAATCCCCACGTCAGGTGTAGGCACAAAATGGAAATCTGCATGCAGGCTCCTGTGGTGTGCCTTTTAGTGGAAGAATAAAAAGAATGTTTATATGGGGCCTGACTCTTGCCCTGGCCAACGGCAGAGGCTGAGGGGGCAGCAGAGGTTTGGTGGGGGGGGGGGGGGGGGGGATGGTCATCACTGCCCTCTGGTGGTGGGAGTAGGAGGCCCAGCCTTGCTGCTGGATTTGAACCTCCAACCCAGTGGGCCGCAGTCCCGCACACAACCACTACGCCACCGGGGCTCAGCCCCTAGATTGGAGTTTTTGACCATGCATTTTCATCCACAGAGGGGCCAGACAGTAAGTCATGGCACTGAACCCTACTCCTCAAACAGCTCCTTGAAGAACTCAGGCACCTGTACAGAGGCAGCGTGGCCTTGATGACCATCCAGTCTTTGTGTAGGGAATGGCAGGTAGCCGACAGAGGTGGCAGGTTTTTGATCTATCCCTTACGCTCCATGGTCCTCTCACCTTAAAACAGTTGAAAGTTCTACACCATATCAGTGGGCGGTCTAATGTCCAGCATGTGGTTTCTCAATACTTACCTCGCCCTCATCCCACCCATTTCTCCAACAAATGTGTGGACTAGCACTGACCTTTAAGGAGTCTGTGTTCGCCTTTTGTTTTCCTCCAAATGAAAACCCCTCAGATATAGAAATATGTTGGAATGAGGGTAAAGAAAGCATTGGTGTAAAAATCACCGAAACCTTTATTTACCCAAAATATCACAGGTTGACGCTATCGTTTCTCAACATATCCTCCGTCTAGGTCTGGACTGTGGGAATGGTGGTGGTCCCGCTCTGTAACCATTCCCTAGAGAATTCTGCATCACAACATGTTTGGCATCCCAGAGGGACCGAGAGTGTGTTCCTTTTAAACAGTCTTTGAGTTTTGGAAACAAGATCATGGTTAGAAGGATCAAGGATAGGGTAAGGTTTCTTGGAGAAATTCTCATAGGATAGCCCTTGTTACCCTCACAGAATGAGCAGGTACATTGCTGTGGTGGCAAAAGATACTTTTCTGGTCTTTTTCTCACCAATGCAATTTCCCATCACCCCAAAACTTCTTTCTGAGAAGTCTCTGTGATCTTTGCTCTTTGAAGAAACTCTTATCAAGATTATCCTGTTGCACTCCCCCCCCCCCCCCCCCCCCCCCCCCCCCCCCCCCCCC